>CM034151.1:175967310-176268319 GCA_019776745.2 Taxus chinensis
ATGAAACTTTCCATGGATGCCCTTTGGTTCTTTCTCTTTCCCATAGTAGAATAAAGTATCCAACTTGAATTCTCTTTCCTTTTCCCTCTCTTATCAAAAAATATATTATTCACTTCAATTGGTGTGATTGAAATTATATCCACCACTTGGCATATTCTTTCCTCTAGCTTCTCGAGGAAGAGGATCCTTGTCAATGGGTCTGTATTGACACTCTTTTCTTGCAGAACTTGGAGATGACATCTCAATTGTGAGAGGAATATCTTCCTCAACTCCATACAACATTTAAATTTGCAATTACCTATGTCCTTCTTAGGATTGAGCCTATTGGCCCACAATGCATTCATATACTTCTGTGTGCCAGTTCATTGTGATTCTCATGTCCACTTGCGAACAATGGGTATATTTTCTTATTTTGCTTGATCTACTTGACCATTTCCTTGTGGATAGTAGTTATAAGAGTGAGATAAGGAGATTACAAAACCATAACAAAACTTTGTGAGCTCCTTTGAAGAGAAATAGGTGGCATTGTCTACAACAATCTTCTTTGGTACTCCAAAACAGACAATGATATTCTCCTTGATGAAGTTGTAGACTGTTTCAGAGCTGGCTTGGTTGGTTGGAATGGCTTCAACCCATTTAGTGAAGTAATCAGTCATAGTGAGTATATAAGTATTCCCTACACTTGAATGAGGATTTAGAACACCAATAAAATATAGCCCCCATTGCTAAAACGGTTCTTCAATCACCACAGGCCTGAGTGGAAATACATCTAGTTATGGCTTCCCAAAAAATTATTTGCATGCTTTACATTTGGAAACCCAATATTAAGTGTCTGTAAATATGGATGGCCAATAATATCTCCCCCTAAGAATCTTATGTGCAGTGACCATTATTGAGAAATGTCCACCGCAAGCTTGATCATGATATGCCCTAAGAAACTTTTGTTGTTGCTCCTTATCCACACACCTGAGGAAACTACCATCCATACCTCTCTTGTAAAGTGCATGATTTTGGATCACAAACTTGGCTTCTTTCAGCTTGAGGGTTCTTCTTTTTTTGTAGTCAAGATAAGGAGGGCATTCTCCATAAGTGAGGTAGTAAGCAATATGAGCATACCACTCATTAGTAGTGGTGACAAAGAGCACTTGTTGATTGTCTCGTGAATAGGTTAAGAAAACATCATCCTTTTCTCCCTGCTGAGCCTTGAGAGCTTCATCTTCAGAAATCAGCTGGCACAAACCATTTCCTATTACCATATTAGAGGGCCTAATCTCCAAGTCAAAGTCTTGGGTCTTTGCAATCTAACTTCCTCTCTTAGCCCTAGGATCTTGTTGAGTCAAGATGGACTTGATTGCACTTCCAGGGAACATCACTACTGTATGGGAATTGAGAATGTAGAATCTAAAACTTTTAATAGCTTTAACAATTATCTAGGCATGTTTCTCCAATTGGCTATACTTTAGCTCATTATTTTTCAAAGGCTATCTCATGAAAGTAATGGGTGCTTCTAATCCTTCATCATTTTTCTAAACAAGGACAACAACAAGTGTATGATCTAATGTATAGCAATACATGATGAACTCCTTATTGAAATCTAGAGATGTAAGAGTTAGAGCTTTGGAAATGGCTTTCTTGATATCCTCAAATGTTGTTTTTCCTTCCTTATTCCACTTGAAACATGATTGAGGCTTCATCATGGAATTTATATGCTTAGTCATTTCAAAAAACTCAGGCACAAAATGAGAAAGGAAGTTTACATTCCCAAAGAATTAATGAACTCCATTATTGCTGGTTAGTAATGCTAGTGCTTGGATAGCTTTGATCCTCTCAGGATCAGTGTGCGCTCCATGTTTGTTCACAATGTGTCCCAGCAACTTACCTTCTGTGACTCCAAAAATGCACTTCTTTAGATTTAGAGAAATGCCATGTTTCCTACACCTTGCAAGGACTTGCTTCAAATGACAAATATGATCTCCTCTTTAAGAAAACCATGAGCTCATCAAGGTAAATGACAATGAAAGATTTCAAATCTTTGAAGGCCAAGTCCATTGCTCTCTGGAAAGTGGCCCTAACATTGATCAAGCCAAAAGGCATTATCTTGTAGGAAAAAGTGCCCCAAGGTGTTATGAAGGTTGTTTTGTTGCAATCCTCTTCTACCACCTTTATTTGGTTGTACCCTGAGATTCCATCAAGAAAATAGTTAATTTTAGATCTAGTGACTACTTGCAAAATGTGATCCATGATTGGAAGAGGGTAATTGTCCTTGAGAGATGACTGATTCAAATTTTGGAAGTCTACACAAATCCTTATTTGCCCATTCTTCTTCCTTATTAGCACAATGTTAGCCACCCATGTTGAATGGTCGATGGGGAAGATGATTCTAGAATTGAGCATCTTTGTCACCTCTTCTTTGATAACATAAAAAAAATTGTATTGTAGGGCCTTTGTTTCTTCCTAAAGGGCTTAGCTCCTTGCTTCAAAGGAATGGAGTGATGCATTTCCTTTGGCTGAAAAGATTTGAGTTCATCGTAGGAGTAGGCCAACACATCTCAATACTTTTTTTAGCAGAGAAACAAACTTTCTCTTCTCTTCTGGTGAGTAGCATTTACCAATGTTAACCATCCATGGATTCTCTGAAGTGCCAATGTTTTCTTGATAAAAATCAGATGGACACCAAGAAGACTACTTTTCTTTCTCTTGGATGAACCTGTCATGCTTGTCAAAGAGATCTTCCAAAAAAACTAGGCCTTTGGGGATTTTGTTTCCTTTCAGTTTGATTACTCACTCTTCATCAATTCCCTCAATTCCTTCCTTATCTTCTTTGGGGAATGATTCACGGTGTGGGTTTTCACTTCCTTCAAAGAAAATATTATTGAAGTTATCCCTTTGTTCTAAGAATTCTATTATCTGATTGTCATCATTGAATACCTACAAGTGATTTGCATTGTCTGGTACACTAGGTATAAAAAACATCTCAATGGTCACTTTATCCTTGCCAAAATAAGGATGACATGTCACTAAGGAATCTGACACTACTAGAGAATCAGCCTTTTCGTTCTACTCCCTATGGATAGCTTCAATGGAGAATGCATCAAAGGATTCAATACAGTCCCACACTATTTCTATAGTGCCTGAGTCTACATATTGCTAGCGAACCTACTATTGCTACCACCTCTACATCACCTTTGCATCTCAACTTCTTGATTCCCATATCCTATGATGCATTCACACCTAAGAATAATGCTTCATACTCTATTATATTATTTGTATTGTCATATTGCAGCTTGTAGGAAAAAGGATATACCTCATTGGAGGGAGAGTATAATACTACGCTAGCTCCTAAACCTACTCTGGAATTACTGCCATCAAACTCCATTGTCAAAATCTGATTTCATTCTTCCTCCATGAGGAGTTGCAAGTTCTCTTCCTTTTTTGATGTAAGGAAGTAGTTTTCTAGCCCATAATCTTGAAAGAGGATGTTAGCTCTTGGATCATCAGATTTCCTTACTGTGAATTTCATTTTCCTGACTAGTAAAAACTTCTTCATTTCTCCTTTCACTGGGATAGTTGCAGATAACCAATCCATTTTTATTTCTCTACCTAGGTCTCTACAAAAAAATCTACTTAACAACATACCAAAAGAGGTTGTGATGTCTGCTACCAAGATGGTCAGGAGTATCTTCTTATCTGGATAATCAGATAGTGTAACCTGAGCATCCTTGATTCTTCCTACCAATGGAACTTGTTTGGATTCCATTGAATAGCATGTTTCATTTTCCCGGGTCAAAGTGAGGCCAAGAGAATTTGTAACTTTTGTTGGCATCACATTATCTGAGGCTCCAGAGTCTATGATGCAATTGTTCAACTAGAAGCCTTTGATGAGAAGTGACAAGTATAAAGGCTCAACTCTCTTGGTGTTGGAGGCACTAAGGGCTAACATGTTTTGAGAAGGTGATATGGATGGTGTGGGTAATAGGCCTTTAGAGATTGGGCTTGAAGAAAAAGGGTTACTACCATGAACTTCTTTGTTGAATCTGTCAAATTTGGTAGGATGTGTTTGTAGCTATTCAATCTCAGAGAGATGAACTTTGGTTTTGCTTGCATGCTCCATAAAGTCAAATGGAGTCATGGTAGATGAGTAATAGGTTCCAGTAGTGGGAGAGGATTTAAATGATAGGGGTTTTGTTACTTTTGGTGCTTAGTTCTCCTTTTCAAATGTAGCAATTGGCTTAGGAGGTGAAGGTGTATCCTTTGATTGAAATTTAGATGTTCTTGTAAAACCAGTATTTAGAAGACAATTGCTCTTAACAACTTTTGAGTTGGGATAAGAATTAGATAACATACTTGGCACAATAGTGTGATCCTTGATAACTGGTGAATCTGATTTCTCTCTAGCTGATTCCATGGAAGGTGGTAATGGTGATCCCCTACTGATAATCATGTTTAGTGGAGGTTTTGGAGATCTATATTCTTTGTTCTTCCTAATCTCAATTGTAACTGCTGAGGCTAAAACACCATTCTTGGATTGTGCACAAGTAAAACTAGCACATGAAAAACTTGGAGCTTCTTCATCACTTTCATTCTCATCTACAATGTATTCAATCAGGCCATTGTGCATGCCAACCTCTTCAATTTCAAGATATTTTTCATAGTCATCCATGATTTCTTCTTCAATTTCCTTAATTTTTGCTCCTTCTTTTGATTCCCTAGTGTCACAGATGACATTGAATGGTGGTGCTTCAAGAGCAAGCCTATGAGGGGGTGGAGCAATTCTTGGTCTATCAGGAAGATTTGGTCTCCTTGGAGCATTCCGCATTGTGATTTGTGGCAGTTGTTTCTTCAAAGCAACTAGGTCATTTGCCAGTTTTTGGAACATTGGATCAGTGGTGACTTAATTTGAACTCTGACCTTTTTTCTTCCCATTTTTTCCTTTCACTTTTCCAGAAAGAATTAGATCATCATCAGTCTCAATTATAAATTATTTAGCTTCCCTTAATGTTCTTGGTTGGGATCTTTTGAGGAAGAAAACAACTTCTGATGGCAAATCACTAGTGAAGAACCTTTTCAAGTTGTTCTCAGAGGGTACCACATCTTATGGGATCCTTCTTTTCAACCTATCATACCTTGCTACAAAATCTCTCATTGATTCAGAGGTCTCCTTCTTCATCTGAACCAATTAGACTAGCAAATCCTGACAATCTTTTGTGCTCTTGAACCTATGATCAAATGCAATTCTTATATCTTCCCAGCATGTGACAAATCTTGGGGGTAATATGTAGAACCATTCAGCAACCTTTTCTTGGAGTGAATCCATAAAGAGCCTAATTGAAACATCTTCATCTTCAACTCCCAACACTTCACAAGTAGTGATGAATGCTGCTACATGTTCTTGTGGGAGATGAGAACTATCCCCTTTGAATTTTGGGAAGTTCTTTCTTGAGCCTCTTGGGAGCTCATGAAGTGGTTGTCCAAGATCATGTGGACCAGAATTTATTCTCCATGGTACGTTAGGCCTATGTACTTCACACTCATGATCACCCATTCTATCCCTTTTTCTAGCCTCTGGTCTTGCTAAGGTTGCTTCTACTGCTGCTCTTTCTTTTGCTTCAATTTGGAGTCTTTCTATTTCTTCAAGTTGAGCCCTTATCTCCTCTTCATCTCTTTCCTCTCTTTCACGCTCTTCAAATGTGGGATCAACTTGTCCTCCTTGTCTCATTTACCGGGTGTATCTTCTATCAGCCAGCTTGAAAGTTTATGCTCTTCTCTAGGGTGCTGAAATTTATCTCTGCCTTTCCAATTTGAAAGCACGTTCCTCTTCCAGGTCTAGAATCCTTATGGAAATGAAGTAATGATTGACAATTTTTCTATTATGCCAAATAACTTCTCTCAAATTAGAAGCAATGTCTTCTTGGATGTGAAAGCATAAATCAGGTCTCTCAACGGGAGAATTTCTCAAGATAGTCATGATTTACATCCATGTATTCTATGTGATTATTCAATATCGGGAAACTTTTCCTCTAGAATCCTTTTTTTTTCCTTTTTATGACCTTGAGATTGTTTTTAGGCACAAATGCTGTAAAATCTGCCCCACGGTGGGTGTCAAAAAATAGTTGGCTAGAAAATTTGTCTTGTGGGAAAATTGGTGGATTTCAAGACAACGCTATGAGAATCTAAGTCCCTCTACTTGAACAATGTAACTTTCGTATGTGCATGTGTGAAAAAATATATTTCAATGGTGGCCTTTCAACCAGAGATCCAACAGTGGGACTCCACTGACCTTGTGGAAAAGCTAGAAATTTCTCACTAGAAAAGAAATTTGTCTGAGAAGGGGAAAGGGAGTGAGAATGGAGATAGGAGAAACTACTTTTTTGAGTAGAATATCAGATACCCACACACATTAACTATAAATTTCATTTACATGCATTTATAGTTAGAAGAAAAATAAACCCGCAGAAGAAGCTACAAGACTGAATGAAACTCATTAGTCACAAAGTACCAATCAATCCCTTAATCAAAAAGGCCAAAATTCCTTCTTTTATTATTGAAGCTCAAGCAGAGTTTGTACATAGCTTGCGAATGGAAGAAATTTGAGGAAGAAGAGAAAATAAAAGCAATGTGGTGTTTTATGTATTTTCCAGGTACAGAGCACTCTGGTCTTTTTTTAAATCAATTGCCCCCCTGGAATGACATCGAGAAGCCACTATATTCCTTGCAAGAAACCATTATAACTTCAAAAATCTTCAACACCTTTTCAAATTTCTTTGTTGTGAAGAAAACGCTCATGGCGGGTTAAAATGCATATCTTGCAAAGAAACTATTACATTCAATTTTCCAGTTTAAATATAGACCATTTGATTTGCTCCTCTAACTTTAAAATTGGGTCGTCCACATGGCAGGAAGGAATTGGAGTGGTTATAGAGGAAGCCTTTTGCATTTTGTGATTTTTCATGAGATTTGGAAATTTGGAACAAATTGGCCCACAGCCTCGCTTTGACTTTTCAACTTAGACACATGGCACATTCTTATTAGAAATATGATCATAACCCTTTTCTCAACATTTTAACCTTTTTTGGAAAAAGGCCCAAAAATAAATTTCCTCTACCAACCCGCTACTCCGATTTGACTAGGACACATGGAATCCTCTGATTATAAATGGGGTTGTAGCCCTTTTCTCAACATTTTAACTTTTTTGGAAAAAAAGGCTCAAAAACTCAAAGGTCTCCACTAATCCACTCCTCCACTTTGAATTTACAATGGTGGGCCTGAGACATTGGCAGAGTTGCGAGGAATATTAGAACTTTTACTTCACTTTTGGGAATTTGGTTAAATTTCCAAAAGTGCCCCGATGGCCTACTCATCCGCTTTGACTTTTCAACCTTGGGCTTCACCTTTGACTTTCTCCCTGTGGGCTTTAACTTTGACTTTTTCCCTTTAAAGCCTTATTAGGGCTGCCCGTCACTTTTTAACTTTTTGCCTTTTTTTCAAAGAGGCACAAAAACTCAAATTTCTCTGTTATTCTTCTCCTCCACTTTGAATTTTCAACGGCGGGCTCGAGACCTTTGTAGAGTCACGGGGAAAATTTACCATTTTTACCAAAAGTGACCAAAGGTGTTAATTTCTCCAAAAATCCTATTCCTCCCCATCTAATAGGATCTGACCATGTACATGCATTCATTGGGGTCAAAATTTGACAAGGAAAAGAAGCCCATCATCCCGACTGTGGAAAATATGTAGAGAAGGAAAACTTCATCGTTTTGAATCCAATTTTCAAATTTCCTTCATGAACAAAAGGCATGGAGGAAAAGCAATGATTTGAAAACCCAGGCTATAGAAAAAGTGAACAATTTTGATCAAAAATGGAGGTTGCAAAGAGGATATTACGTGCACAGACTGGGAAATGGAGAATTTATAAAAATGAGCATAAACAGAGGTTTAAACAGCTTTAGGGCACAAATTTTGCTAATTTATTGAATCTGTAACTTGGCTTAAACACCAACGAAGGGCATGAGCTCAAAAAAATTGAATTTGGCTATGAAAACGCAAATTATTTTTCAGGAGACAACATAGATGTGTCATTCATATCCACTTCTAACCTTCCAAAATATTTCTTGAAGTTGCTATAACAAACCTCTAAACCATTTTTATGGAAAAAATCATAATGAGTATGCATATTCCCATGAACCAGACGCGAATCAATATGGCCTTTCATCAAGCCATGGAGTTATTCAAGGGTGGGAGTATGTATATTTTGGAGGTCATCCTAAACCTAAAGAACTTTTTGAAGGAAAAGTTCAAATAATGGAGTAGATCTTGCAGGAATTTTAGGAGAAACTACAAATATTGCAATTTAAACAACTTGGTTTTTGGTAGCCCTATCCATGGGAAGGTGCCATACCTAGTTGGTGTTATCCAAAATTCACCCCCCCAAGGGTAATTTTGATAACATGCATCGAACTGTCAGTCCCGAGCAAGTGTATGATTCAAAGCCCAAAATCATGTTTTCTAGGGTCCCCTCAGTTTCCTTCTAACTCTCCTATCCAAGAAGGAATCCCAACAGGTTGATAAAATGGAAGAGATGCAAAAAATATGGTTACAGGATTGTTCTAAGGCATTTCAGGTTTACAGGATTGGGGCCGAAAAAAAGAAGAAAATCGGCTAAGTCCTAGTCCAGGCGGTCCTTGGGACAGTTGGGATGTAAAAGCATGAATCAGCTGAAAGGCCGCCAGGCGGTCCGCGCAGCAAAGGGACATCTGGGCCGTGGGGACGCGCGGGACGCGAAAGGGCGAACCGGCCGAAGGTGAGAAAATTTACTAACTGTTGTGCAGATAAGGTTGGGACATCTAGGCCGTGAGGACACAAAGGATGCAAAAAAGAAAAGTGGCCGCAAACAGGAACAAGGAAGCCCATTTCAGGTGGTCCGAAAGAATTTGTCCCAGATAGTCTGAGACAATTGGAACAAATGTACGCGGAGGACGTAAACCGCCCAGATCGGCCAAAACAGGGAACTTTAGTCTGGAACAGTTGGGACAAAGGGATGCGTGGGATGCGGAAAGCTGAAGGAGCCGAGAGTGAATGGAATCTTGCCACGTGTATTCACTGCAAACAGGAACAAGGAAGCCCATTTCGGGCGGTTCAGAGTTTTTTGTCCCAGGTAGTCTGGGACATTTGGGCCAAATGTACGTGGAGGACACGAAAATCCGGGAGACCCGCGGATGAATCAGAATAGGACATGTGTCCTAAGGCGGGGGAGTTCGGAGCCAAGGAAAGACTTAAAAAATTTTGCAAAAGTCTTGAGCCAAAAAATTAAAAGGCAAGGATGACCCCACGCCCCTGTCCTCCAACCAGATCACGCCACGTGTCCCAAGTGATGGGGGCGCGGGGAAAGAATGGAAAATTTTCCAAAGTTATAAAACATCAAAATTTCAAAGGGAAACCCACAGGAGGCAAAGGAGAGAGAATTTCTCATCCAATCAGCACCCGACACGTGTCATCCAAGTGGCAGAACACAGGAAAAAATTCAAAATCCGTTTTGGCCTGGTTTTTGCCCTAAATCTTCAGATCACCATAACTTTCGATCCAAAGCTCAGATTTTCATGTTCTTTATATCAATGGAAAGCTGGAAAATTTCTCTACATGATTTCGGGGTCAATCGTGCATTTTGGTTCAGTTTGGAGAGATAAAATTGAGAAACACCTCTGGCACGTAATAATAGACAAAAGTGATGTTCAATAACCAACTTTAATACAACAGACAGTTCACCGTTTCTGCTAGACAGTCCGCCATTTTGCCAGGATTCACCATTTCTACCATAATGAGATGAGTTAAATGCAATCTAGAAGTGGTTATGGTAGATTTGACTTTCCTCTCTCTTCCCTCTCTCATTCTTCTTATATATTATAAAGAGGGGTTCTTTCAAAAGGTCGAACATTTCCTGTTTTGCTCCTCCCTTCTTCTCTTAAAAAATCCATATCAGGGAATTTGTGGAGTTAGAACCTCCCATTTGAAACTGTAATGTGACTCTACCTCTTGGCATTTTGTAGTGTATTGTATCAATCCTTGGAAGCAAGTGTAATGACTGTTTCTGTTGGATGGATTCTCAACCCTCTCTGTGTTTCAGTTGCATTTTCCTGGTCTTTCAACTGCAAATTTTGTTTATTTGTGCATGATACTTTCCATCACATTGAATGGTCTGTGTTTATTGGCAAGATAGATGTTCTTCATCCCTCGGTGCATCACCTCTTTAGCTTAGGGTTTATTATTTTTATGCATCTTCTTATCCCCTGTCTCCTTTGTAAGTTAGATTAGGTTTTGAGTAAACCCTTCTTCCGTTTTGTGTGCATCTGAACAGCAGGAATAGAACCAAGCCTTCCTCTAGATATTCCTTTCCTACTCATTTGTGCAAGTCCCACACTTGGAGAAAGGATTCAATGTTATGCAATCACATTGGATGCTAGTATGATCAACCTAGAAATCTTATCAGTATTTAGGGGTGCTGTGATTTTGCATCAACAGTTTTGGCACGCCCGGTGGGACCCAAGAGGTCTCATTTTCTTTATTGCAGCAAAGTTGATGTGCATCTTCTACAATTTCCTTGCTTGAAAAAGAGCTATTATTTTCATATCTGGTGAGCCTCCAACGGTTCAGACTCAACTGGTCTCAGTCCGTTGCAGCCCTGCCACCTCCTGCGACAGAGTCACCACAAGGTCAAGAGTTGGCGGAAGAAGAAGTGTTGTTTGAATTACCTGTAGTTATCTCCCCAGAAGAAGGCATAAGAGGAAGAAGGATTCAACGGTCTCCCTCTCCCACCCCAAACAACACTCTTCTCACCTCCCTCCCCACCTAGTAGGCCTTTCATTCAGTCAACAATGGTTTTACGACCAATTAGAATGGAACCAAAACAACCCCTTTATGTTCAACTTCACAGGCAACAGCCCACTTGCCCCTCAATTGGCCACAACATCCAATTCCTATTGTAGCCTTGCCGAAACATTACCATACTTCATGAGAAACTAGAGACACTCTAGGTGATCATGTTTACCGATTATTGCTAACCTTCTTGCACTCCTATGACCCTCCAATGAGATGCAAGTGGCTGTCAAGTTACTGGCATCTTCCATTCAAGGGAAAGCATTGCCAATGGTTTAGAAGCCTTGGAGTTGGTTTCTATCACAAATTGGAAATCAATGTGTATAAGCACTTCATGAGCAATTTGGAGAAAAGGGAGACAACTTGTCTCTTTTGGAGCAGCTGACAACCATCAAGAGAGCTCCCAATGAGCAGCTGACCGATTCAACTTCAGATTTCAAAAGACTTGGGAGAGAATTCCAGTGGCAGTCAGGCCCAACAGCAGAAGGTGCTTTTCTCTACTATCTCAAAGCTCTAAATTATGATATTTCTATGTTGATTCAGTCCAGGGAGGCATAACTATCCCTATGGCTTATAGCATTGCCATTAGGGCTGAAAATTGTTTGATCTAAGCTAGAAAATTTGCCCCTAGACCTCCCATGCCATTGTTTCCAAGTTTAGAGAGTCCTAACACCAATCAAGCACCTAATTTGTCTCCTTATCCCATTCCTAGAAATTAGAGTTCAAATGAAGCTTCCACTTCATCTCCAAGTGCCCCAAATGAGCTTCAAGAAGTCATGAAGCAATTGCAAAACCTGGCAATGAGCTGGTTACTCTCAAAGGCAACAGGCCCAAAGTTTTAGACCTTCTTATCAACCCCAAGCTCAGCCTAATAGGAAGCCATACCAACCACAAAGGCCACCTAATCTAGTTGCAAATATGAATCAAACAAGGCCTCCTGCCAATAGACCAACACAAAACAACATTGCCCAGGAGTATGATTGGTGTTTTCCATGTAATGAACCTCATAACCAATCCATGTGCTTCAATGGTGCTTTGAATCAAGCATTAATGGTGACAACTATTGGTGTGGAGGGTGAGGGCAGTCAAGGAAACAACCAACAACAAGAAACATTCCAACAACAATCAGCCCCAAATGACACCACATTGGTAAATTGGCAAGTAGAGGATTTTGTGGCATGAACCAGTCAGTTTCTCAAGGTGTTGTAGCCAACACAAGGTCAAAAAGGAGGAATTTGTGTGAAGAATAGCCATTAGTCCCAACCAATCCACAACCTTCCATGGCTCCACAAAAGGTTGGCAAGCAAAGTCCAATTTTAAATGCACAAGGGCAGCCAAGAACAACCCCTAGGCTAGCTCAAATACCATTTGTTACTACCCACATGCAAGGAGTAAATGTACAAACCAAGGGACAAAAAAGAGATCCTTCATCACCATTCAGTATTATTGATCAGATGAAGAAGACAAACGTCAATATATCAATGTGGGTCCATCCTAGGCCAAAGAGATCTGCTGCAAGCTGCCATGAAGGACTGGCCAACTTCGAATCAGCAAGTTCAGATGCAAGACAAAGTGCTTACAAATGTTGCCTAGCCTAAAGGAGATCATGGAGGACAACAAGGTAAAATGTTGAAACCCCCTCCTTTCTATGTTTCATTAATCATTAGAAATCAGCCAGTACACAATTGCATGATAGACTCTAGGGAAAGTAGCTCAGTAATTCCTAAACAAATAGCTGATCAGCTAGGGCTCCAGTATGAAACAATATCCAAAGGGGTAGTGCAGCTAGATGGAACAACAGTAGCAACAGTTGGAGTGATTAAAAACTTGAGTCTTACCTTGCATGCATGTCCAAATGTTGTTGTTTTACAAGATGTATCGATCATAGACCTTCCATCACTCTTTGCCCTATGTTTGTCAAGAGACTTCTCACAGCCAAAATTGGAGGCTATCTTTTTTGCTGATTGGTCCACACATGTTGTTTAGAATGAGGTATGGAACCAAGAGCTACAATCAGGTCAGAACCTATTGCAAACTTCCATATTGAGCCTTACACTCCAAGTCAGATTAATGCCAATTGCTCAGCATTTGATCAAGAAGATCACCCAAGCACTGATGAAGCTAACACTAAGGTTGGAAGCATCCCAGATCTAACTCTTGATGAATGGGAAAGCAAGGTGCATGCTTTTTATCCTTATCAAGAAATAGAAGAATCTGATCTGGGAGTCTATTGTATACACGAAGAAAATCAGCCTATTCCTAGCATCACCAAGCCAAACCACAAGGATGACAATGAGGTATGGCAGTTGTTTTTTGATGGATCAAGGAGTAGACAAGGTGCAATAGGTGGAGCTATGCTTGTTTCACCTCAAGGAATAAAGTACTATTTAGCTTTTAGATTTCAGTTTGCATGCTCCAATAACACTGCCGAATATGAAGCCTTGGTGCAAGGGATGCATTGGGAAATCAAGAAGAAAATAAAGAACTTGCAAGTCTTTGGGGACAGTGAATTGATTATAAATCAGGTCAAGGGACAGCATGCTGCCAAGAATGATCTAATCAAGTGCTACAAGAATAGGGTGTGGGACCTCATTGAAGATTTTGAAGGTTTTGGCATCAAATCCATTCTTAGGAAAGAGAATCAAGCTGTTGATAGGCTTGTAGCAGTAGGGGCAGCCTCTGACATTGTGGAAAGTATTCAACAAGACAAGGCACAACCAAACATCCACATGATTGTGAGGACTTCATTACAGGATAACAATGTCAGTTGGCAAGTGTTTGAAAATGACCAGCAAATCATCCATTTCTTGCAAGAAGAAGTTGAGTTCTCAGCCAAGAATCAAGAAAAATTGGAACAGCAGTATGGTGACCAAGTGGTACGGCTGAGAACTAACAAGCTGCCCAAGGGACTTATCACTTTGGAGTCCATTTTTAATCCTAATGATCAGTTTAGAAAGGAGAAAGCAAACATTCAGGTCAAGAGAGAGGATTCAATATCCATCTTGGTAGAAGAGAACAAACCATTGCAAATTTGAAGGATGACAACTGAACAAAGAGTTCATACAGCCGTGCCAAGAGTTCCCTGATGTGTTTGCTTGGAGCTATGAAGACTTGAAGGGTTTCAATCCCAACTTAGCTTAGCACACCATTGAATTGGATCCGAATACTAAGCCTGTCAGGCAGAAGCAAAGACCAGTCAACCCACACATGGAGCCTCTCATGAGAAAAGAATTGGACAAGCTGATTGAGTCAAGGATCATATTCCCAATCAAGAATTCTAGTTGAGTTGCCAACTTAGTTTTAGTCAGAAAGAAGAGTGGGGAGATCAGATTGTGTGTTGACTTCAGAGACTTGAATAGAGCCTCTCTCAAGGACCATTACCCACTCCCTTCCATGGAGCAAATCCTGCAAGTTGTGGCTGGTTTAGAAAGGTTTTCATTGCTAGATGGATATTTAGGCTACAATCAGATTATGGTGAAGGAGGAAGACCAGTTCAAGATGACTTTCACCACCAAATGGGGCACATATGCCTACAAGAAGATGCCATTTGGCCTATCAAATGCTGGAGCCACTTTCCAAAGGGCAATGGATATGGCATTCAAGGGGTTGATCAATAAAATAGTTCTGATATATCTTGATGACATCACTATATTCTCCAAAAATGCAGTGGATCACCTCTTTCATCTGAGGTGGGTATTTCAGAGGTGTAGAAGATTTGGGGTATCATTGAATCCCAAAAAATGCATATTCCTAGCTCATGAGGGAAAACTTCTAGGCCATATTGTTTCAAAGGAGGGATTGATGATTGACCTAGAAAGAGTTGAAGCAATTCGAGTGTTGCCATTGCTAAGTCACCAGAGGACTCTTCAAAGCTTCTTGGGAAGGATCAATTTTGTCCGCAGGTTTGTTCCAAACTTTGCAGCTCTCGTAAAGCCAATAAATCTGATGTTAAAAAAGAGCATGGCATTTAAGTGGACATCTAAAGGCAAGAAAAGTTTTGAGGCAATAAAAGAGGCTATATCTCAAGCTCCCACTCTCGTCAATCCAGACTTCTCCAAGGGTTTCATGTTATACGCCTTTGGTGGTGGAGACACAATTTCTGCAATCCTGGCACAACAAAACAAAGAAGGATTAGAACAACCAATTTCTTTCTTTAGTCAAGGCTTAGAGGAATACGAAACTAGGTACTCTTTCATTGAAAAGCATGTACTTGTAGTGATTAGGAGTTTAAAGAAATTCAATCACCTAGTCTCAAACAATAAGATCCAATTATTGGTCTCTCATGCGGGTGTCAAGGACTTACTTCTAAACAAGGATCTGAATGAGAAATGTGCAGGATGGATAACCCATGTCATGGAATATGACATCGAGATTAAGGTCACCAAACTAGTACGTGGGAAGGGACTATGCGAACAACTAGCCTTGAATCAGCAAGTTGAAGCAGGTAATGGAAAAGAGACTGTCTTGGTTCTACAGGATGGTCAAGAACAGGAAAATGATGATGTGCCCACTCCCTGTTGGACTCAGAATATGATACACTTCCTACAGACAAGCCTATGCCCTCCAGAAATGAGTAAAGAAAAGAGGAGATACTTTAGATTACAAGCCATTCCATATGTGTTTGTTGATGGTGTTTTGTTTAAGAAAGACATCAATGGAGTTCTACTGAGGTGCATTGGGACAGGTCAAATTAAGAAGGTGTTACGATATTTTCACGATGGAGATTCCAGAGGACATTTCGCCCCACGAGTAACAACTCTCGAGATAATGAAGGTAGGGTATTATTGGCCCACAGTGTTCAGTGACTGTTATACATGGATAAGAAAGTGTAAGAAATGTGCATTCTTCACAGGAAAAGGAAGGTTAGCAGCACTGCCCCTTCATCCAATTTCAATAGATCAGCCATTCATGCAATGGGAACTGGACTTCATTGGAGTCATCAATCCCAATTTGAGTCAAGGTCGCAAGTGGATACTTATAGCAACGGACTATTTCACCAAGTGGACCAAAGCAGTGGCACTCAAAGAGGCAAGTGAGTCTAACATACTAGACTTTTATGAAGAAATAGTGACCAGGTTCGGTGTGCCGGCCACTATCATATCAGATAATGCATTAGCATTCATAGGTTCCAAGATTACAGAATGGGCTGTCAAGAATGGAATCTATTTGAGCACCTCTTCAAATTATTACCCACAGGGTAATGGACAGGCAGAGTCCACGAACAAAAATTTGCTAAGGATCATCAGAAGAACTCTGGATGAAAACCAAAGGACATGGCATACCAAGCTAAAATCAGCATTATGGGCTGATAGGATAACACCAAACAGGTCTATGGGTAGTTCTCCCTACAAATTGGTCTATGGGAAAGAGGCAGTATTGCCTATATCATTAGAATTTCTAGCATTGGAGCTCATGAATCAGTTGGAGTTGTCTGAGTTCAAACCAATGGAGGCCAGGTACGCAGAGTTGATGGAATTGGAAGAAATAAGATAACATGTAGTTATGATGATTGAAAAGGATCAAACCTTAGTAAAAAGGTGGTTTGACAAGAAGGTAGGAGGGGGACCTAGTTCTGAAATGGGATGCAGATCGGGTGAAACCTAGAAGGCATTCCAAGTTTGATGCCATTTGGAGTGGCCCCTACATGGTCACGGCATGTAAAAGTGGTAATGCCTTCCAATTGTCTGCATTGGATGGAGAAGAACTCCTGATTATAGTTAACAGAATCTATCTTAAACATTACTACTAAAAAGGAAAAGGTTTACCCTTGTAAATATTAGCCTAGATTTCAATTCCTCTAAGTGCGTATGCACATTGTCTTGTTGTAGTTAGGTTTCTTTTCCCTAAGTGCTTTGGCACAATTTTTTTCACTCTCAGGTTGAATTTCTACAGTTCAGAGTGCTCTCGAAGAATGAGTTGCGGTATCAGGATCGGGATCAGAGATCAAGTTGGTTTTAGGTTATTACTCCATGCCCAATGGATGCTTTAGGTAGTAGCCATTCTTCATCTAGCAGGCAGATGACCCCGCTGAGTCACCAAAACTGTTATCCAAAATTCACCCCCAAGGGTAATTTTGATAACATGCATCGGATTGTCAGTCCCGAGAAAGTGTATGATTCAAAGCCCAAAATCATGTTTTCTGGGGTCCCCTTGGTTTCCTTCTAACTCTCCTGTCCAAGAAGGAATCCCAACAGGTTCATAAAATGGAAGAGATGCAAAAAATATGGTTGAAGGATTGTTCTAAGGCATTTCAGGTTTGCAAGCTTGGGGCTGAAAAAATGAAGAAAATTGGCTAAGTCCTGGTCCAGGCGGTCCTTGGGACAGTTCGGACGTAAAAGCATAAATCGGCCGAAAGACCACCAGGCGGTCTACGCAGCAAAGGGACATCCAGGCCGTGGGGACATGCGGGACGCGAAAGGGCGAACCAGCCGAAGGTGAGAAAATTGACTAACTGTTGTGCAGATAAGGCTGGGACATCTGGGCCATGAGGATGTGAAGGACGCGAAAAGGTGAAGCGGCCGCAAACAGGAACAAGGAAGCCCATTTCAGGCGGTCTGAATGAATTTGTCCCAGACAGTCCAGGACAGTTGGAACAAATGTACGCGGAGGATGTGAACCGCCCAGATTGACTGAAACAGGGAACTTTAGTCCGGAACAGTTGGGATAAAGGGATGCCTGGGACACAGAAAGCCGAAGGAGCTGAGAGTGAATGGAATCTTACCACGTGTATTCACTACAAACAGGAACAAGGAAGCCCATTTCGGGTGGTTCAGAGATTTTTGTCCCAGGCAGTTCGGGACATTTGGGCCAAATGTACGTGGAGGATGCGAAAAGCCGGGAGACCCGTGGATGAATCAGAACAGGACACGTGTCCTAAGGTGGGAGAGTTCGGAGCTAGGGAAAGACTTAGAAAAATTTGCAAAAGTCTTGGGCCAAAAAATTAAAAGACAAGGATGACCCTGTGCCCCTGTCCTCAAACCAAATCATGCTACCTGTCCTAAGTGACGGGGGCGCGGGGAAATAATTGAAAAATTTCCAAAGTTATAAAACGTCAAAATTTCAAAGGGAAACCCATGGGAGGCAGAGGAGAGAGAATTTCTTGTCCAATCAGCACCCGACACATGTCATCCAAGTGGCAGAATGCGGGAAAAAATTCAAAATCCGTTTTGGCCTGGTTTTTGCCCTAAATCTTTAGATTGCCATAACTTTCGATCTAGAGCTTAGATTTTCGCGTTCTTTATATCAATGGAAATTTGGTGAAATTGTCTACATGATTCTAGGGTCAATCTTGCATTTTGGTTCAGTTTGGAGAGAGAAAATTTAGAAATGCCTCTAGCACGTAATAATAGATAGAAGTGACATTCAACAACCAGCTTTAATACAACAGACAGTTCGCCATTTCTGCTAGACAGTCCACCGTTTTGCCAGGATTCGCCATTTCTACCATAATGAGATGAGTTAAATGCAATCCAGAAGTGGTTATGGTAGATTTGAATTTCCTCTCTCTTCCCTCTCTCATTCTTCTTATATATTGTAAAGAGGGGTTCTTTCAAAAGGTCGAACATTTCCTGTTTTGCTCCTCCCTTCTTCTCTTTATCAGGTGAATTTGTGGAGTTCGAACCTCCCATTTGAAACTGTAATGCGACTCTACCTCTTGGCATTTTGTAGTGTATTGTATTAATCCTTGGAGCAAGTAATGCATGTCTGTGGATGATTCTCAACCCTCTCTGTGTTCATTTGCATCCTCCTGGTCTTTCATTGCAAATTTTGTTATCTGTGCATGATCTTGCATCACATTTGAATGGTCTGTATTTATTGGCAAGATAGATGTTCTTCATTCCTCAGTGCATCACCTCTGTTAGATTAGGTTTATTTTTATGCATCTTCTTACCCTATCTCCTTGGCAAGTTAGATTAGGTTTTGAGTAAACCCTTTGCGTTTTTGTGTGCATCTGAACAGAGGAATAGGAACCAGCCTTCTCTGGAGATTCCTTTCTCATTTTACAAGTCCCACACTTGGAGAAAGGATTCAATGTTATGCAATCACACTAGATGCTAGTATGATCAACCTAGAAATCTGATCAGTATCCAAGGGTGCTGTGATTTTGCATCAACAGTTGGTTTAGCCCACAATAAATAACTGAGGTAATGAGTGAATCCTTTACCCAGCTGGGTGGTTTTATTTCATCTTTGTAAGCATTGAAGGTTGATGGATCTAAGGTTGAAGGACCTTGTAAATGGGATGTTCCTAAAAAAATTCCATATCAGTATTCAATGACCATCCCTTATTAACCTCCAAAGCCCAAGGTTAAGATCCATAGCTTCCTCAAATTTTCTCCTTCCATTCCCTCCCCTTGATAAAATAAATAACACCTTCCCTTCCACCTCAACAATTGTAAAATAATGTTTTAACCTAACCCACCCCTCTTGCATTCCCAAACCCATTTTGGGAAGAAAAAAATAACAAAATCGGTCAAGGATGGTAGAAAATTAAATATCCTAGAAAATAAGAACTCAAAAAAAATTTCAAGGATTGGGATTCAAAACTTGAAAGAAATCAAATTTCACATCTACTCAAGCCTTCAACAAAGGTTGGGATTGAATAATATAAGGAGGAGGCTGATTTTCAAGAAGATTAAGTGGAATAAGAAAATGATCAAAAATCTCTATACTCTGAATGTATTGTGCATGATTGCACCATATTCATAAATGTTGATGATTCATCCCATATCATAGAATTAGTTAGAAGGGGGAGAATTAGCTTCAAATGGATAAGAATACAATGAAGTTGTGATCTAAAGGGAGTGATCCATAGACTTTGATCATAAAGAGGAGGATTTCTTATCATATTTCAAAGAATGTATTGGTGAGTAAGAACCTATTTAACTCACTAATAATTTTATTCAATCATTTTTATTTCAATGCAATGATCCTCTTGCAGCAAAAAAATATCAAGGATCAACCATGGAGGAGATCACATAATAACATGTTGCCCAAATCAGTTCTCAAGAGGAAGAGGGAGATGAGTTTGATATTCCAAACTCTTATAGGGAACTAAATGAAGATGATGACACCATACATAAATAACAATTCATCATCGATAATGAGTTTGATTTTTCACACTTCATGTTTGAAGAAGAGAATAAGAATACATGTGTTGAAACAAGGGTGTTTGTGTAAGAAAAACAAGAACTAAGCACAAATCAGTTTGTAAACATCTAAGGAAATGAAAAATGTGCTCCTTGTGGCTCCATTCATGGGGTTACATGTAAATAATATGGTAAGATTAAGAGGATTATACTTTTACCAATTAGGTATTTGGCTACTCTAAAGACAAAGAAGGAGTTACAACAAGTCGTGATCACTTTAGAGCATGAGTAAGAGCTACGATGTACCAAAGATCATCTTCAACACCTCTAAACAAATGTAGAGAAACTAATAGAGGTATTATATTTATTTTTTGGTAATAACTTGAAGAATAGAATGGAAAACTAGTTGTAAAATAGTTTTTCACTCTTATTAAAGACCATGTCCATTTTGAAATCAATCACATGGTCTCAATTTTTGAGGAAGGGAAGTTATTTATCCCTACCTGTTGCAATATTTTTGTGAGTTTCTTTTTCCTTTGGTTAGATTAGGGTAGGATAGGTTTTCTTTTCAGTAGAATAAGTGCTTGTAAACACTCTACATGTTTCCACTTGGAACATGTATGATTTTAATGTTTGTACGTAGTTTTACAGTGTTTTGTTGATGTTGCATAGTCCATTAGGTGAAAACAATGTGTTTGTGACAATTCCAAGTGTATGCACTTCAATTTCAAAACAACATGAAATTCAGAATTCTGCAATGATTCATACTTTTCAAGAAATGAGTGTTTGGGTCTAGCTTTAAACAATTTTCAACTCTCATTAGGGACCAAGATCAGTTTTTCTTCAAAACTTGGCAAAAATCAAATTTGGGACAACTTCAAATGTTCATCCTTTGTCTCAAAAGATCATTTGTAGAGGGAGACAGGTGAAATTTTATATTCACAACAATTTTCCAATCTCATAAAAAAACTCAATTAAAAAAATTACAATTAGATGGTCAATTTGGGTTTCATGTCAGCTTTAGTTTCAGGCAGTGCTTCAAGGGGTTCAAGGGTTTGTTCTTCAATTTTCAGATTAGTTTCTTGGTCATTAGGCTGAATCCATTCCCAATGGATGCTTCAAGGCTATTGGTTATTTCAATCTAGGAAGTAGATTACCCTATGATTCACCAAATTGTTATCCATTTTTACACCCCTAATAAAATTAGATAACTTGAAAAAGTTTTACTTGGGCAATTTCAAGGGATCTTGCTGGTGAATCTAGAAAAATCAGGTATTTTTCATACTTTGGGGAACTTGTAATTGTTTTAGGAAAATTATCCAATTTTTCCTAACTCCTCAGTTTATCGGAAGTCCAAACAGTTTGAAAATTTTGGAAAAAGTTGAAAATTTGGGCTTTCTAATGTATTACGGGTCTAAGGGCTGCGGATGGAACTTGTTCTCCAGGAACCAAAGTTCCCCACTTTGGCTTGAGATCCATAGGTCAATGGAGATATTTTATTGTGGGTTTATGAGTTGGAGGAGGAACTCTGCAATAAGTTCCCATGGGCCACTTGTTCCCTAAATTTCCAAAAAAAATTCAAAGAAAAGGATTCAAAGGGGTTAAGTGAAGTGTGGGCCATAAAGGCACTACGAAGAACTGGTGTGAGAAAGGAAAAGTTCATGAGAACCAAAATTTCCCACAGGGTGAGTTCTCCCACATGTCAAAGGAGTTAGTGGGTAGTGTGTAGTGCTGAGAGTTGGAGATCATATGAAATGGATGCATGTGGAACATGTTCCCCGTGGAACGTTTTTCCTCGCAACAAAAGTCAAGCTGATCAAAAAAGGTCTTGGAGTGGAGTGTGTAGGATTAGGTGGTCGAACAAGCACTATGGAGGAAGAAGTAGTTCCATGAACCATTTATTTCTTCGTAGGAGTGTTGAACCCGCAAAACCAAGGAAGTATTAGAAGTAGACTATAATGTGGATAAAGTAGAAAAAGGAAACAGTGGAACTAGTTCTTCTCTTACCTCACTTCCCTATATACCAGATCTACCCATAAGACAAAAGAGGAAAATGAAAAATGCAATGAGGACTATAGCAGTGAATATGGAACCTATGTTTCCTATGTCTCTTCTAGATCTAATTCACCATATATTTTTCTCAGGTGCTCCATTTTTCAAAAGGTTTATATAAAAGAAAACGTATCTTCAAGAAATACATCATGAAATATATAAAATCATATTTTTGTATGGGTAGGAGGATGAAAAAGAAAAAAAAACACTTCCAACATTGAAAACACAACTCCAGGTAGCTATAAGATCAATTTAAAGAAGGTTCTCTTTTCTTCTTCCACAAGGAAAAGGACATTGGGGAATGAGTTGTGTAGGTTACCCATGACATTTTTCATATAATTAATGCATGTTGTTGGGGGATAAAGTGGGTTTTTCATAATTATCTTGTCTTCTCTCTTTCTCATTTCTTCTATATATTGTAAAATACCTCTCATTTGAAGGGGGATATTCTGGGATGTGGGAAAACTATATCAATTTTTTTTTCTCAACACCAATGAGTTGTAAGTCTTCACATCATCCTAGAAGGTGTTCTTGTGCCTCTATTCTTCACATGTAATGGACTATGCATGTTTTTAAAGCAATAAAATCTCATTTTTTGATGTTTCCTTCAACACTAGCTCTTGTTTTATTGTATTTCCTTACCTCTCCATTTGTGTTGTTGTATTTTGTGCATGTATTTCTCATTTGTAGTTTCATATTATTGTGTTTCATGGATATAGATGGTGAATGAAGCATTGGTTATGTGTCATAGTTGTATGGCCTCTCCCTACTCCATTTTCCTTATCCCTTCTTCATCAACAAGATACATCCACACCCTTTTCTTGGTGCTATCACCTCTGTTAGTGTAGGATTTTCCCTTTTCATGTATCTATCTCTCTCTATGGCCTCTTGGAAGTTTAGAATAGGGTTTGATAGCTACATTTCCTTCCTTAGGAGTATTTTAGCGTTAGGATTAGGTAGAGGAAGTAGCCTTCTCTAGAGGTTGATCTCACTACGCAAGTCCCAAACTTGTGAGATTATCCCATGTTAGCAAAAAGTAAGGGGTCTGTAACAAGAAAATACTAGGGAGCTATTTTTTTATTATAACACTAACCATTTAGATAGTTGAGATAACCTTAATTTGAATGTATGGGATAGGATAAATGGAAGAAAATAGATGATTGAATGTTAAAAGATCATAATTCACCTATTTGGAAACTAGTGCACCGAGAAACTAATAAAAGGTATATGAAGGAAAGATAGAGTAAAGATATCTTTTCAAGGAATTTTTCTATTTTACCAGATAAATTGGAAAATAATGGACATGAGGTAGAATGGTATGGTGTCAAGAGAGAAATTTGTGGCTTAAATGACTGAGATGTGACAAATTGAGTTGTTTCAACTAGCTCAAGAATACAACCGACTGAATTCCCCTGTTCCTATTCAGATTAGTGAACTATTACTAAAGAAAGTAACTCAAAATATGTTAGGGTTTAAGGTACCTTAAGATGGGATGACGATGGATACGGGTGAAAAGGATAGATCCTCCCTTCATAATGATCTGAGTGACCTATAAATAAATAGAACTCAATAGAAAAAGATTGGATTAGTAGATAGATGGGAGGGTTTCCTAATAATGTTAGTCTCGAGAAGTGAAAAACTATTAGGATGGATGGCAGGCCTCATTTTGATAAATGATAAAATGAGAGATGGAGCTGATAATGCATAATTTGCAATAAAATAGAAACTGGGATGCTAAAGATATGATGGAAATGTAGATTTGATCTAAATGGACATAAAGTAAATCAATCTTTGGCGGGATGACAGAGACCCAAGATAGTAGAGGGAAATTCAATGATGGCCAGAGAAGATCAATTAGAAATGGTGTAAGATGTATATCTAATGGCTCCTAAGGAAGATCTAGAATTGATGATGCACTAATATGACAGATAGGAACTTATAAGAGATCTAGAACAAGATCTAATAGAAAGGATACAAGAATATTGGGAGATCGTATAGTCATTTATTTACCCTTAA
Source organism: Taxus chinensis (assembly GCA_019776745.2). NCBI lineage: Eukaryota > Viridiplantae > Streptophyta > Pinopsida > Cupressales > Taxaceae > Taxus > Taxus chinensis. The sequence continues at coordinate 175,991,333 of CM034151.1, forward strand.
TACTATTTTCTAACCCCAAGCATGCCAACCTATCACCATGTGGGAATTGGGTTCTCATCTGAGGCACACGTAGGCACCAAGCCCCTCCTTTATGTGAAATTTTTGAGAAGTTTCTGCCATTAATGGAGGTTGATTTGTAGAAGCATAAGTACATTCACTTATTTAAAAAGTATAAGATGTAACTAACAGATCCACACCTTGATGCATTACATAAACTAAATAACATTATAGTAAGAATAATAAACCAAATTTGAGCCATGATAGTCATATAACACAAGGGTTTACACCCTTAAAAAATATATACAAAATGAAACCATATGTATATTGATTTAAAATAGTTTTGGTAGCCACATTGTATTCAAAAGGGTCATCTCAGACCATATACAATGAATGGGAAAGAATTAACTCATGTAAGCTTCTCTGATATGAGGCCTTAATTATACTCTTCCAATTTTAATCCTTGTTATAGATCTTAGTGTCATACATAGGCTTATGGAATTCCTTACAACCCTTAGCACTAAATGCTCTAAATGCTAGCATTACTGTATCACTTTGTTACTCTTTTTCTCTTTATTTGTATTCTCTACGCATTCTTTTTGTGTCTGTCTATATCTCTCTCTATGTCTCCACATTCCCTCTTGTATATCTATCTCTAGCCTGAGCATCTATTTTTATAGGATCAACACCCATCGTCATGCCTTGTTTCCTAAAAAAATCATGTACCAAGTGTCAATGTGTTCCTCCATTGGTGAATTCTTATCTCTTTGTAAAACCTCTACTCTCTGTAATGATGTCTTCTAGGAATATTTCCTACAGGGGAAATCCTTTTTCTGACCTCCCTAGTTTTAGGTTGGCACCTTATCCACTCATCATGCCTATTCAGGTCCTCACACTTTTCCTCTAGTGCCCCTAGAATGCAAAATATAGATAAGTCCTTTGAACCCATGTTCTAAATTTCACACGCACCCTGGTTTCACTTATACCCTTATTAAACCCCTTTATTCTTCGTGCTTTCCCCTGAGCATCCTTCTTCTCATTAGTCCTACACATGCACCCTTTAGTACTTAGCCAATAATTCAAGGCCCAACATAACCCCACATTAAGCATGTTATTTGTCCTTAGAAACATCCTACTTCTTCAAAGAATAAAGAATAGTGGAACTGAGACAATATGATTAAAGAATGAAAGAATAGAAGGATCTAATTTTACTGAAGGAGGAGTGGGAATTATTTCTTCATTGTTACCTCAATCCTTTCCCAAGAATCTAGCTCACCTTGTGTCTGCTCAAGTAGGTCACCTACTAGAGCACTCACCTAATCAAAACTAAATTCATCACTCTTCGAATTTAGTGTATCTAAAATTACTTCTAGTTTTTTGCTAAGATTGTCTAGCGTGTCCATTATACGATTGACCTAAGGATACAACTATTTAAGCCATTTCTTAATTGAACCTGACAAGGTTTTGATTGCTTCAAAAAATTTATCAACCTTGGCTAGGATTTTACAACACTCCACCCTGTTTCCTTTGTTCTTTTCTTGAATTTACTTCAAATCCGACTCATGCATAGCAACCAATATGCTTTTTACCCTATCTCTGTCAATGTAACTGTCATAAATAGCCTCAGTCATTATCTTGGCAGTATTTACAATGGCAAGGATCTTGAAACACCGAGTAATTTTTTCCCCAATCTTCCTTTTTTCTTCCTCCTAGGATGCCATTTCCTCTTCTTCCAATTCCAATGTGTGTGGCCACCTTTCCATGGTGAGGAAATGGGTCAAGTCTTCCAAGCATTGCATGGTTGACTCGTATTTTTTCTCAAGCGGGGCTAGGTCTAGGTGCTTCAAGATTATGGCATCTGAAATCATCTCTATTTTTTTATGGATCTCAGGTACCTTTTCCTTCTCCTCCCTTAATTCGCACCTTAATTGTGCGCTGATCAACTCCTCCTATTTTAACTCCTTTTATTTTTTGATGATCTCTTAATTTTTCTTTTCAAGATCTTCCTCGAAAACACTTATTCTATCAATTCTTTTGTAGATCCTTGCCTTAACTTCTGATGTTTAGCTCATTGAAAATTTGCTCATCTAATAGTTTTTGGGCATTCACGAGAGGGTTTACTCCCTTGGTATCTAGTATCTTCATCAATGCCTCTCGATTGACTTTGAATTTGAGCTCATCAACATGTGACTCAAAATTCCAAGAAAACATCTTCCTTGTGTGTGAGTTTGCACCCTCTTCATTTAAAGAATACCATGCAAGGAGTTGGTTTGAAAGCATGATACTTTGGAATCACACATACAGTAACTTATTTAGATAATCTATGTAATTCATTCCTTTTTCCTGCATTGCTACCATACTATTTTCACCTATGCATGCTGCCCTTAGGATTCTTACTTTCCGGTTGGGATCTCCATGCATGCTTCCATACTCATTTCCCACACTTTCCCTTTCCTCTGTCTCCTTTAGTATTTCTTTGGTGTTGCACTCCACCTCTTCATCCACAAAGTCATTTATAATTCTTGTTACTTCCCTCTCTATAGAATCCTCTATTTATGTCTTTCTCAGGTTTGGAGTTCTTTGATCCTTCATGTTGACTTCTTCACTTCCCCTCTTTTCGTGAGTTCCTCCTTCATCGTCATCCTTCTCTTCATTTACCTCATCCTCTGACTCATGTACATTGTACACATGATGGTTTTGATCCTTATCATCCTCTTCATTTTACTCATCACCCTTGTTGGCTTCCATGCTCTTTGTTTCTTCGAAATCCACCTTTTCTGTTATTCTTTACTTCTTCCTAACTGGTGATTCCAATATAGGAGACTCTTCTTTTTCTTCTTCACTATGTGACTCCTTTCTCGTCAGTAATTCTTCTTTCACAAAGGGCTTCTCTTCCTTTGGACCCTCTTCCTTAGGTGTCTTCTCTCTCTTATGTGGGTGACTTATTCCTTTGTGCATAGGTGCTTGGTTTCATGCGTGACTCTTGCGCGCCTATGAGCTATGTTGTCTGTGTACTTTGTGCCTTTTTCTTAGGGGCGTCCTCTCTCTCCCTTTTCCTTGGTGCAACCTTCTTCCTTATGCTGGGGTCTTCTGGGATAGAGACATCATTTTCAATAGAAGTTCCCTTCTCATACTTAGGCCTTATGCGTAGGTATACCCTTTTTGTGGTCCTTCCAACAACAGGTAATATCATTCGCTTCAACATATGTACGTCATAGGAGACATACTTCTCCACATAGGCACGTTTATTTGGGTATATCAATTTTTTTGTAGTTCACTATACTCCAGGTCTATCGTGTTGAGGTCAATATTTAACTTCCTTGCATCTTTGAATCAATTGACTCCAACATGGAATTATTTTGTTTTGAAGGAAAATGATAATTTACACCAGGGACCCTTGGCACCATCTACTAGAATAAACCTGCCAATACAAAAATGTTGGTACATGGTGAATTCAACCTCACCTTGTAGTAAAACAAGTAACTGCTTGGGTATTCTCCACTTAGTGCCAAATGTGTTACACATCTAGTTATACCATTTTTCTAGGCACAACTTGTGGGTGGCCATCATGGTATCATAAGTTTACTTCTCAAATATTTTGGCAGGGGAATGGTTCTCATCTGGGTATTCCCACACAAATTTATTTTTCCCATTAGGCACTCTAATCTCTGAAAATACAATGGTAAGGTGTACATTACCAAACATGATATTTTCTCTATCTCTCACAACATTGATGATTTCTTTTGTTGTGAAAGTTGAGAGGTTATAGATGGTACCCTTTAAGATATTATGGAAAACATTCAACCAAGCCTCTATGATCTACTTCCATCTCTCCTACCCATTCATCTTTGTGACCAAGCACATGACCATCCTCATTACCGGGTTGGAAATTATAGATCTATCAAAGTATCGTGAACCCTTCTTGTACTCATAAGCTTCAACAGTCTTCTTAATGGCCTCCTTTTCATCTAATTCATCATCAAAATATTCTCCTTTGTAGGCAAGACTGGTAAACTTAGAAATCAGTTAGGGAGTTATGCACATCCTCTATCCTATGATGTAGTAATGGTCTTCACATACGCATGATATTAACCATAAATAAAAACACTCGGGTTTTCCAAAATAGGGCCCAACTTGTAAAATTGAGATAAATTGACCTTCTCCATCTTCACTTTTACCTCATCATTGTAGATAGGCATTCCATTTGCTATCCTTTTATCTATAGGGTGAACCATTTCTAAAGCCATATTTTTATTTGTGGTGCTCGTTCGATGGTTTCAGTCACTCATGGCCATCTTTCTAACGTAAGACACCCATTCTTTTCCATGAAATACACCATCTATATGTTGCATCTATGCATACCATTACTCATTAAAATTGGTGGAAGCAACTTGTTTCCCCTTTCCCTTTCCCTTCTTTGGTGAAATATTTTCTACTTTCCTTGGTGCCATTTCTTTTTCGGGTCACTAAAAGTTATTCCTTTCCCCTAATCCTTTCTCTGCTCAACTTTGCAGCTCCACTCCTTTGCAAAAATCCCCTCAATTTTGTGCCCTAGCCATGGAACCCTAACCTGGAAAACACTTTTTCCATAAGATGACATAATCACCTGTGGGATTGTTCCACATAATCTTCTCTGCTTACGCCCGTTTATTCCTTTTTCCACTCTGGTTTGTTGATTGAACTAGCTATGTATGCAAATCTTCAAAACCCTTTTTTGCACAAATTTTCTTCATGAATTCCCTAGTTCACAAGAGCTCTTAGATAACACAAATGCAAGGTAAACAATAATGCACCCTAACCTTCTATTTATATCTTTTACTTTTTCCAATAATAAATGCCATGCCACCTACTGACGTACTCTTATAATAAAAGCAGTGTTTTCATACTGCTAACCTTCAGCACTTTTACCCCTACGCGCAATCCTGCTTGAAAAACTATACAACATTATAGCTCGTGAAAACCCTTACTAAGCAAAGATCCTTACGTGTGCACTTTTAGCACCGAAGGCACTTCTTCTATCTTTATCTTGATTTTTGACATCTCCTACCTCACATTATCCCTGCACTTCTCAACCTTATACGTGGTTTTTATAAATCCGTCATGACACAAAAATATTCATGTTCACCTTTTCCATGCGTGATCTTCCAAACTATGTGCTTTTTATCCTTTGATCTGGGCCATTGAAACACAACTTCCAATACTAGCTTCCAGTTCTTGTCGCATCACTTCACCCCATACAAAAAAGATGTGTAGTCCTTTGTGCATAGAATTTTTTTGAAATTTCAATTGGCTACTAGATCACAACATGCACACAACAACAAAAGGAAACGTAACAAGCAACAAGAAATGGAAACATAAAAAAAAGGAAAATAATTAAGGTAAATCCTAGGCTAATTGGCAATACTGCCTTATTTACAAACAGAAGGAAGACTTATTTATAATAGGGCTTCAACCTACTCCCATTAAATTGGCCTAGTAACCGTGTTCCATCCAGGACTTGTAACTGGAAAGTGCCTTAATCAAGTATATAGGATATAATGTACAGGCACATCCAGTGGACTATGAATTTCCCAAGATGGCACAAAAACTTGGAATCATATAATAGAACCATCTTCCCAACCCCAAATTGTTTATTCTTGATGTTTCTATCATGCCATGCCTTCTACCTAGATTTTTCTATTTTCTAAATCCAGTGATAAATAGCCCACATCTCACGTAACTACATTAACTTATCAATTCTCTCCTCAAGTTCTTGTTCATTAGCTAATCCTCCTGGCTGCACTATATGCAGTGATGGTAACATGAATTTAGTGGATAACACTTCTTCTGTGTCAAACACCAATTGAAAAGGTGTGGCCTTATTCTCTATTTTATAAGTAGTCATGTATGACCATAAAAAAACAAAAAAATTATCATCCTAATATCTTCTTGCTACATCACAAATTTTGGTCAGCGTGTAACTCAATATCTTGTTAAATTTCAGGTTCCATTAGATTGGGGGTGATAAGGGGTAGTCTGTTGGTGTACTACCATGAATTTTGCTGATAAAATACTAAGCATCTCATTCAAAAAGTGTTTTCCTTTGTCACTAGTCAGGCTTAAAGGACATCCACACCTGTTCATTATGTTTTCCCACAAGAGCCTTGTTATTTTTTCTGTTGTGTAATCACTTGTAGGCATTGCCTTCACCCACCTTGTTAAGTAATCATTACAAGTAGTGGTATAGCGTGAACTAGTCCTTCGCATGGAAGGTGAAATTAGTCTTGCAAAATCAATTTCCTACTTTTCAAATGGTTTTGCACTAGCTATCGGTCTCAACGACATCTTGTATATTCTTCTTGTTTTTCCATAGTGCTAGAAATGGTCACAGCCCTTGTAAAAATCAATACAATCCTGGTAGATGCTTTCCCACTGAATTCCTGCCAGAAGGATCTTGCACATGGTTGTTTTCCCTGTGTATTTTCCTCCTGGAATCTTACCATGTGCTTCCTCAATGATTGCAACACGTTCATGATTTAACATGCACCAACGCCAAACCTCATCATGGCCTAGCTTGTATAAGTCACCACCAATTAACATGTAGGGCATGGCACATATAGCTAACTATTTCCTTTCCAAAGTATTCATTCCCTCTGCTACCACACCCATCTTGATAAATACAACAATATATTCCAATTTAGAGGGAATGCACCGCAGTCTAAACAGTTGTGCATCTGGAATTATATCCTTAATGATCTATGCATCCTCCCCTGAGTCAATCCTTGTTAAATGGTTAGGTCCCATATTACTCTTACCTAGTTTCACCACAACCATAAACTCAAATTTGTGAAACAAATGGACCCACCGACATATGTGTCTTTGAAAAATGGGCTTGTTTACCAAGTACTTCAAAGCCATTTTGTCCATGTAAAAAATGAAGGGTGTTGCTAACAGATATTTCCTGAATTTGTGTAGCATCTAGATCATTGACTATGCTTCGTGCTCAGTAGTATTATAGTTCTGTTCTACTAGGGTTAGATTTCTATTATCAAAACATAAGGGGTGGCCAACAATTCCTTCTCTAGGTTATGTTAATATTTCCTCAATTGACATCCCTGAAGCATCAACATGTACATGGAATGTCTTATCCGAAGAAGGAAAGTGTAATATGGGCGCAATGATAAGCTTATTCTTCAATGTGTCAAATGTCATCTATTGCGCCTCTCACCAATGGAATGTACATCTGTGCTTCAACAATCATTCTAGTGGCACAGTGATTTTGGCATACCCCCTTATAAACTTTTGGTAATACCTCATATGCCCAAGGAATCAATGTACTGTGCTCTGGCTAACATAGGCTCCTCTAATATGACAATAATTATAACTTTTCCATGATTCATTAGTAAACCTTCCTTACATATGATATGCCCCAACAAGGTTCCAAATAAAGTAGTGAAGATACATTTCTTGATGTTGAGGGATATGCAAAACTATCGGCATCTCTAGAACATCAACCATGTAAATTTTCACAATGGTCTCTCACTAGTCCATACATTGTCAAGTCATCAAGGTTGACCTAAAGGAACTTATGGATAAAATCCTAAAATGTGTGGACCACTATGCATGAAAAAACAACAAGCACACTCTTTAGTCTAAAAGGCATGACTATGTAGGAAAATCTTCCCCACTCAGTGGTGAAATTTATCTTTTCTTGGTCCTAATTTTAAATTCTAACTTGATGATATCTCGAGAATTTTTCTGTGATATAATATATCTCACTCCCAGCTACTCCTTGTAGGATCTTCTTAGTGAAATGGGTTGGAAAGGGATCAATGACACATACCACATTCAAATATCTGTAATCAACACATATCCTTATCCTCCCATCCTTTTTATTGGTAATGACCATTGGGCTTATCCATTGTAATTCCTCAACAACTTCAATGATATCTAAAGTGATCAACTTATTTATCTCTTCCTTAACCTAGACATGTAGATTTGAATTCATTCGGTAAGGTCTCTTCCAAATCAGGTGCACTCCCTTAAGCTCATGGTACCTCCATAGAAATAAATCATGAAACTCACACAATAGATCAATGATATTTTAAATTTCCTTTTTTGAACAATAATCCCCAATAGTAGCCTCTTTAGGTTTTATTTATTAGCCAACGTTAACCTTCTTTATTTTTATAGGTTCATGGTAGGTGTACACTTTCTAATCAGAAATATTTGTTACCTCACTCGTACCCATAGTATGGTTTACATCCAATTTCTCCACTTCCTTACCATCTATCACATAGACCAACTTTCCCTTTTCTTTCTCCATGCAAGTGTGCTCAAGTTGTATCTCCTATGATTCTTCCTCATCATAGTGTGTTTCTAATCTAGGTTCACCCAATAATTCCAGTATTCTATCCTCCACCATGGCACTATCTCCCATAGTTAAGTGTTTAACAACCTACAACACCTCATCCACCGATGGCTTGGTATATGCGATAGATGGTGAGGAAGTTGAACCTTTAGGGAGGGAGGATAATAAGATTAACCTTCCTAGTGTGTTGTGCTCTAGCGCTTGGTACTTATTGTTGTGTAAATGTGTAATAGGGAAATTAACAATTTCTGAGCACGACAATTATACCCTAATGTCAAAATTTTCAAGTCCCATCATTTCAAGATACCCTTGGTCAAATCCTTCAGTTTGGTAAACCCATATTTGATGTCAAATTTATCCCTTAGGTGATTTAGTAAAGTCACTTTAATCCCCCATGTGATTTTAGGTATTTCTGAAAAGATGTTATCTTCTTGCAGTATCGGGAAGGGCTATCGTTTGCCTTCTTAGGACTAGAAAAACCCCCATGAAGTGGAAAAAAAGGGCCAAATTCAACATGGAGGTGAATTTAAGACCTTAGAATATTAGGGAAATAATTTTGGAAGGTTAGGAGAATTTTGTAAAGACTTGGAGAAGTCTGAGTAAAAATTGGGTTCACAAGCCTAGGCAGTACACAAGGCCTAAAACAAGTTACTGGGCTTCAGAATAAGATATTATCGGGAGCTCTGGTTAGAGTCAGAAGTAAAAAAAATCATATCCAGAAATAGGATTCCAAGACCTAAATTATGGTGAAATCATATTTTTCACAACACCTTGGTGCATAGGATTTGTAAACAGGTTTTATAAGGCACAAGTGTAGTCTCAAATCACAAATCTCCATTTTTCAGGGATCAGCTGGATTAATCAAGACATTATACCCAAACCATTGGATTCATAATTCCATTTATAATTTAAGATCATATACAATTTCACCAATAAATGTCTATCGGGAGCTCATGTTATCATTGTTCCAAGTTACCCCCATCAAAGGTAGTTCACAGACTTAGTCATTTTTCAAGAGGACATGTGTCAGCACCCAAGGATCCTGGTGGGATTTCATGTCCTTGACATCCCTGAGGTTAGGTACACCAAGCCTTGAAAAATTTATCCCAGCCCCCATAGTGACCTTTGGGACCCTCATGTGACCTCCAGACTTGACAGTTCAGCCCCCAGGTGCATTTTTTGAGCATCCATTCCTTGTCAGATCAAGCGATCAGCTCCAGGACCTCATTGTCCCTCATTTCCCTGAGGTGATGAACATCATGAAAAAATTTTCTCAACCCCTATGGGGACTTTTTTGTCACCCACATGGACTTTCAGCCCCTAATTTTTGGAGCATTTCCCTCATCAGATCAAGCGCCACATGTCAAGGACCACTGTCGAAAGGTCCCTCATGACAGGTGAGGGGAAACCCAAACATGGAAAAATGTGCCCAACCCTCTAGGATTTTTTTTGGTCACCCGTATGACTAGTTTCCAGCCCCTTGGTGCTTTAAAGCTGATTTTGGAGAACTCATTCCCTATCATCAGATCACCGCCACGTGTCACCATCTTAATCATTGTAGAATTTGATGTCTCTCACATCCCTGAGGTCAGGGACACTATGGGAAAAAAATTTCACCCAACTCCAACTCAAAATTTTGAATTTTTTTTCTAACTAATGGTTGCTTCTTGTTGTTTCTTGTTATTTCTTGTTGTTTCTTGTTGCTTCTTGTTTCTTCTAACATTCGTGTACACAAACATCTCCATCTCCTCCTATGTAACTCCTCACCATCATTACCCCATTTTTGAACCTCAAACCATACCTATCATAGAGGTAATTCACTTCAATCCATGAAAGAACGCAGGTCCTAGAAGGAAAATTGGAGCAAACACATAAGGAGAAGCATAATAAGAAGAAGGCGAAAATAGAGAAAATCCCATGGCCATGAAATGAGAAGTTGAAGAAATATCCCAATCGGATACGTGAAAAAACAAGTTATATTTTTCTGTTCATTCCTCTACCCTAGGCCATTCAAGAAGAAACCTTCAAAACTCTCCTCTTGTGTAACAGAGCATCCACAGTGAAGAAATCCCACTTCTGGCTCAATGAAGAAAAAATCCAATTTCCCGTCAAACCATTGGGTGAAACATTGAAGTAGAATTTTGCATGAAGAACTAGAATGAAAAACCTATTGCAATGAAATTTATTTTTTTGTAAATGGAGGAGAAAACCTAGAGCTATAATTTTGAGGTCCATTAATGGATGTCGCATCCAAAAGCACTTGCTAGGTCCGAAAATTAAAACTTTAAAATCTCCTTGGACTATTAAACAAGCAGGCTCTAAAATTTTAGAGGGGTGATATTGGAAAAAACCCTATATCAAAAAAAATTGTTCTACATGTCAATCCCACTCCTAGAAGCCATACTTTCTAAAAATAACAGGTCTACCACATAAGAATTGTTATTTCAGGAAAGTCATCGACACAAGAACTTGCGGAGGAGGTAAAGACATTGGTGGTGCACTAAAGCTGATAATTCACCGAAAAAAATATTTTTGACACTTACTAAAAAGAGTAAGTAGTCCCATGGACACATAATAAAAATATAAAGTCACACTTAAATAGTAGTTTTTACACAATGGGACATTTAGAACTTTATCACATCAGAGCTTTCCATGAACAAGGACCATCGAACTTCATCGTGGGAAACATCTTCTCCTCCTCTCTCTCTTCCCTCTCCCCCAAATTTCTCTCTCTTCAAATGTTCTAATTCTTCATTGGGGTTTTCACTTTTTGATATGCCTTTAAGTCACTTAAAAGTGACTTTAGAAACATAATGTAAATTAAGTCACCTTGATTTTATAAAAGGGACTTAAATATTTTGTATGAATATGAATAGTATAAAGTTAGAATTAAGGAATATGGAGGATCATGAGGAAGATGATAAGTCACCTCTCATTCTATAAATGGTAAGACCATTCCCCTTACAAAGGGTTAGCGATCGATCTTGTAAACTCAAGAGTGCATGTTACCTAGAGAAAGCAAATGAGATAGCCATTTTCTTCTACTTTCCTCCACTCTCAAATTTCTTCCATTCCCACACTATGTACAAATTTTATTTAAGCATAAATACAATAAGAAGGATTTTGTATCCTTTTTGATGAGGATATTTTAGAAACTATGAGTTTGTAATTTTATCTCATCTTAATGCCATTTACAAGGTTATTTCTTCTCATAAATGCATGTGTTGAAGTTTTGAACTAGTGTGTGCAGGAATTTAATTTCTTACTTGCAACATTATTTCCCCAATCTCATTTCTCACTCCCATTTCCTTCTCTACGGACAAATTCCTCTCTTGCAGGTATCTACAATATTTGTTGTAGGGTCAGTGGAGTGTCCTTGTTGGATCCTCGAGTTGAAAGGCCACCACAGAAATCCACCTTTTCATGTGCATGCATATATGGAAGATACACCAGTTAAGTAGAGGGACTTAGATTCCCAGAGTGTTGGAAAGATAACCACTAAGTTTTTCTACCTGACAAAAAAATTTCTCGCCAGTAGTTTTTGGCGGCATCTACCCAATTACAACTGCAAGGTACCAAAGATTTAGCAGCATCTACACCTGAAAAAAAAAAAAAGAGTACATGAAAACCGCTGAAAGGTCAATTTCTCAAATTAAAAAAAAATTCCAAAATATGAAGGAAATACAAGGTTAAAAAAAGGTGTTTTTGATTCCAAATTTACACAAAGATCAAGAACAAATTGCTAGATAATCCACACTTCTTATCAAGCCTCTGATTTCTTCAACAGTTGTGAAACTTTTCACATTCTATGGTGATACTCCCCCTTCATATTCTCTATTTTGCATCATTTTTTCAGTGCCATAATTTGAAGAATAATTGGATAGAAGTAAAAGCTGAAAAAAAAACACAATGATGGTAGATCAAGTAGAAATAACTCAACCCATTGTTCCATGGGTAATAAATACAAGTCCATTTTCTCTTGAATCCCCTCTTCACAATCTACCAATGGGTTCCTGCAAGAACTTTCCAAAGTTCAAAGGTGACAACGCACAATATCCTGAAGACCACATTGCTACTTTCACAACATCATGTGGAATTATTGGTGTCCAATATGAAGAATGTTTTGTGAGACTGTTCATGGAGTCCCTCCAAGAAAAATCAGAAGAATGGTTTTATCTCCTACCTTTCCGATCCATCACGGGTTGGAATGACATCAAGGATACCGTCAAAGAGAGATTTAAATCAATTGAAGACTATTAGGACCTCTTGGTGTAGTTTTCTCATATAAAGAAAGGATAAAATGAAACCATGAAAGACTTCAGTGGTTCATTTAGAATGGTTGCTTCAATAAATACCTGAAGAGGATTCACCATCTCAAAAGAATGTCAAGATATTATTCATCAATTCTCAATCACCAGAAGTAGGACGTTTTGTGTAAAGATCCCAACTAAGGAACATTATAGAAGCACCAAGGATGGCCATCGAAATTGATGACGATCTCATCCTCTCTATAAATATCAAGAAATCCATCAAAGGGAAAGACCCAACATCCTGGAGATGAGAGAACCAACCCATCATTGCAAAATTTAGCAAATGATATAGCATATTTGAAGAGGGAATTATTTGAACAAGTTTCTTCCCAAATAAGAAATGAAAATAAGATTATAGGAGCACCCCAAAGGATTTCCTTAGAGGCCCCACCTATCAATGCAAGTTATAGGTGTAAGGAAAATGAAGAGGATTTTGAAAAAGAAGGTGAAGGTGGTGGTTACCTAGAAAGTGATGAGTTTGAGAATGATAAACAAATTATATTATGTGAGTATTCTAGAGGTTATGAAGAAGAAAAATATAATGCACCCAGTTTCTCATGTGCATGGTATTCAATCATTCTCAATCTGAGAAAAGAGCATCTCCATCCAATGATGTAAAATAAAAAAAGGTTGATGATCCTCCAATGACAACTCCATAAAATAAAATAATCATTCGAGGATCCCCACTTCCATCTTCCGTGAAGTTTGTATTGTTGTAGCCTGACCCTGTAGCAAGTAAGAAGACTCCCACAATCCCAAGTAATTATTTCGATGTCTCTTCCAAGTCTATATCAAAATTTTCTCCTACAAAATATAATACCTTGAAAGCTCCTAGTGTGCCATTCAAAATACCCTCCATTCCCCAAACATCAGATCCTGCTCCTAAGCCCGTCCAGACTAAAAAATCAGTCCCTTCACCCCCCTTGTCCACATCTTCTCCATATTACTTCATAGAATATGTAAACAAAGCCAAAGTGTAGATTACTAAAATTGAATATTTGTAGACTCCTCCTCAACAATTTGAGAGGTTCATCTGATATATCATGAGTGGTAGTCTAACACCCAATGCTGTAACTTCTAGTTCCAAAGCCATGCTACCAAAATCACCTAAACCTCCCTCACATAACATGCTTTCTTTTATTGTATCAAATACTACTAAATTTTAACCTTTCTACGTATCCCTTCTTGTTGGAGAATATGTATTGAACAATTACATAATAGATATCAGTGCCTCAGATAATGTGATGCCTTTAAAGGTCTCCAAGGATCTCAAACTTACCATGACTCCACCTAGAAGCTCTTGTTACTCTTTGGAATCAAAATAGGTCTCACTCTTTAAGGGAAGGTCAAATATGTATAGGTGGTTCTTTCCATATTTCCAGAAAAGAAAGTTTTAGCGATGATTTTGGTAGTAGACATCTCATCCTTGTTCGGAATGTTAATGAGTAGAAATTTCTGTTGAGATTTAGGAGGGAAAATTTAAATGATTTTTTCTTCTGTAACCATACCAGTGAAGAGAGACATGGAGGAATTTCTTCCTAAGAATAAGATGAGGTACATGGTACAAAATTCCAGAAGCCTAGAAGCTAACATTTTGTACCAGGGTAGCAGGCAGATGAATCAATTTGAGACAAATGAGGAAGAAGAGGATATTCCCATCTTGATAGGTCCAAACATGCTTTCTCAGAGATATTTGGACTTTGAAGAAGCTTTGGGAAGATTTTAGTTATAAGAGGGAAGCTTTAAATTTCTGGATGATGCAAACCATGAAGAAGAGGAAATGGTTCTTGATGATTTTCAAACAGAAAAATCAGTTTATGTGCTTATATATGATGAAGAAATTTTTTCATTCCCATTCAAAGATGAGGAATCCCTTGATCATGTTACACAAGAAGAGACCAATCCAGTCCAAAATGAACCCTTGAGAAATGGGAATGAACTATTTGTACAAGGATTGCTAAGAGCCACGGAAGAAATAGAGGACCCTGAAATCAGTCTTAAACTTTTAATGCAGGCCATGAATCTTGAAGACAAGCGTGAAGTTGACTTAAAAACCTCAACCAATGTGAAGATGGGCTATGTTGAAATAAATCTAGATGAGAAATATGATGTCCCTCTTGAGCCAATGGTTGGTGTATATGATGATGAAATGGAGATATTTTCTTTCCCATTTATAGAAGAATATTCTCTCCATGATGAAGAAATAGAAGTAAGAAGTTTTAAGGACTTTGAAGCTAAAGACCCTATAGAAAAAGGAGTGATAAAATGTAGTTATCCCCAAGATGATGAGGTAATCCCTCTATATAGTTTCCTTGAGATGAAAAATAAAGATTCTTCAAAGGCATACAAAGAGGAGCTGCAGGAATTGATGAATCATATCTCCGTGTAAGAAATCTTGGATGCATAAAAAGTTATGGAAGACCCCGAATTGATCCTTGATCTCTTCACTTGTGCCATAGACTTATAAGAAAAGTATGAGGTCACATCTAATCCTTCTGTCAGTACTTAAACACCTCACAGTGGAGTAAACGAGAAGGATAAGTTTGAATTTTCTCATGGAAAAGAGGTCAATAAGCATAGACCTAGAAAAGAAAATAATCGAGAATGTTCAAGTAATTTGAAAAAAAATAAGCCTTGGGTCAGTGATGAGATGCTCAATGGAGAAATAAATATATGGATAAATATGGAATGCAACTGGCATTATGAGACCGACTTAAAATAAGATAAAGGAAATGAAAATTTTAAGTGAAGGCCTGAACATCAAGAATCTCACATGGATTCACTCCTAAAATGTATACAGACAACTTTGAAAGCACCTGGATTTCATAAATAGCTAAGGAGGGGAGGCTACTTTCTATATCCTATCAACAGCTTTGCAAAACATCATCATTTGTTGTTGCCTCTTCAAGGGTAACTTTTAAGAAATGAAAAGTGCTTCAATGAAAGTGGTTTTCCCCCGCCTTGTACCATAGGTTATTTCTAGGTGTGTTTCCCTTCCTATTGTGTGTGTCGTTTCCTTTTCATGGGAATGTGTGTGTTTCCTTCTTCATTCGTTTTATATTTTGTAAGTTATACATGAATATGTAAGGCCCAATGGATAAGGCATTGGTCAAAAAATTATATGGTCTAAAGTTGATATTCTATGAGCTCTCATGCCATGTCTTCACTGCAATCAGTCCATGTCATGTCCCCAAGCTAGAGGCAGTTGTTGTTGTGCAAATGTGCAACAGGGACATTACCAATTTCTGAGCATGAAAACTATACCCTGATGTCAAAAATTTCAAGCCCTATCATTTAAAGATACATAGTGTCAAATATATCAGTTTGGTCACCCTCTAATTGATGTCAAATCGGTCCCCTAGGTTATTTAGGAAATTCAATTTAATCCCTTGGTGATTTTAGGAAGTTCTGGAAAGATGCTAGCTTTTGGCAGTATTGGGAAGGGCTATCGTTGGCCTTTCTAGGACTGGAATAACCCCCCTAGAGTGGAATAGAAGGGAAAAATTCAACATAGAGGTGAATTGAATACCTTAGAGCATCATGGAAATTATTTTTGAAGGTTTGGTGAAGTTTTAAAAGACTTGCAGCAGCATGAGTAAAAACATGGTGTAGATACCGAAATTGGGTCACACTCCCCTTGGTCCCTCGTCAAATAACCAACTCAAACATATTCACCTAACCATGACCCCTTCCACCCCACACTAATATTAGTTTAATTAACTTAATTAAATTAATAGCCATCCTCACAATATTCATTACTTAATTATTTAAATTAAGCTAATTTCCACCCCACCCCTCCACCTCACCTAGCCACCTCACCCTAGACCTATTCTTGGTATATTTCCATAACTAACTAAGACTTTGTCCCACTTACCTTAATGAGCTAAGACTTATCTCAACCCTAAAAAAATCAATGCCTATTATCCCTCTAACCACATTCCTACTCATGAAAAAGGCAACTTCCACTTTGATCCTGGAGAATAGATGGGTCTGGTGGAAATGATTTCCATGATCTGTTATTTTTAGTAAACCTAGGGAATCCCACCTTGACCAATTCCGGTCACCACTAAACTGAAACCAGTCAACCCGAAACTACCGCCAGTTACCATTTATTGCCCTTAACAACCTTGTTTTTGGGTTGGCACATTATGAGATCAAAGGAAGGAGGAAAGAACTGCATGCAAGCATAACTAGAGCCTTTTCACACGTACAGACATCCATATCTAGCACCAGGATAGATCCATAAGCATTGCACTCATGATGACATTCCAGGGAGTATCACTATTGCACAAAGCTCCATCTCACCAACTGATCATCACCACAACCCAATCATTGGAACTGAACCATTGGTAAGTGTTTTTATCACTGATCATTTACATTCTTATTCTATACGTAGAGTTGTTATCATTCTTCCATTAATATTCCCATTCCTTCATAGTCTACTTTTGACAATCTCAAACCTTAGCCACCCTTTTACTAGATCACCTATCCTAGACCCTTCACCTCTTTGAGTGTTCTCAACATTCCCATAGAACTCGCCATTTCCTCCTTTAGCTCTATCTAACTTCACCCAGACTCTGCAATAAGGTTTTTATTGAACTACTATCACTCAACTATACCAACACCGATTACCCATGACCATCGTCAGTGTCTCCTAAACTATCACCAATTATACTAGACCGACATTGGTATCTGTATTTTACACCTTTTCGAATAATAGATCCAACCTACCTTCTACCAAGTGACCCAAACAACCCAGAACCTGACCCTGACCAGTTCCAACACCTTGACAGCTACCTACCCTTCAGATCTAACTATAGCCTAGCCTGTTATGTTAGATTTTCTTATTGTTCTTGAATGAAATATAGAAATCATATCAACTATAGTAGGAAATTTTTTTTATTTTTGGCATTAAGTTGTTTTAAATAGTGGATTGCAACCATTTAGGGAGTATCAAACTTCCCAGATCTAGCACACACTAGGTAGTCCACTGTCATATATTATTTAATTCTTATTTTATGGTCTTGTTTTCTATTTCAGGTAATTCCTCCCAGCCAAAAGGAAGCTCTCATAGTCAACATTGGATTGAGAAGTCAAAATGTGCACAAAAACCATCAACCGACCAACATAAATAGGTATTCGTCCTTGGCCCTTACCCTTATCTTTTTTGTCTCAATAACGTAAAGAAAATGGTGAAACACAGGGTTCACAAGCCTAGGAAGTACACAAGCCTAAAACAGTTGTTGGGCTTCAAAAGAAGATTCTAGGAGCTCTGGATGGAGTTATAAGTAAAACAAAACATCACCAGAAATAGGACTCCAATACCTACATGATGGTGAAATCATATTTTTCACAACACCTTGGCGCATAGGATTTGTAGGTAGTTTTTATCAAGCATAAGTGGAGTCACAAATCAAATATCAAAGACATGAGACCCTAGCCAT
The DNA here is from genome assembly GCA_019776745.2 of Taxus chinensis. NCBI lineage: Eukaryota > Viridiplantae > Streptophyta > Pinopsida > Cupressales > Taxaceae > Taxus > Taxus chinensis. The sequence continues at coordinate 176,009,434 of CM034151.1, forward strand.
TGGATTCAAAATTCCATTTTGAGCTCGTCAGGATCATATCAAATTTCACCAATAAATTCCACCAGGAGCTCAAGTTATCATCGTTCCAAGTTAACCTCTCAAAGGCAGTTCACGACTTAGTCATTTTTCAGGAGGAAAAATGTCAACACCAGGATCCTAGTGGGATTTCATGTCCCTGACGTTAGGTACACCAACCCTTGAAAATTTATCCCAGCCCCCATGTGACCTCTGGGACCCTCATGTGACCTCCAAACTTTACAGTTCATCCCCAAGGTGCATTTTTGGAGCATTCATTCCTTGTTGTCAGATCAAGCACCACATGGCAAATCCAGGACCACTATGGAAACTGATGTCCCTCATTTCCCTAAGTTCAAGGACATCAATCATGGAAACATTTTCCCATCCCCTATGGGGAGTCTTTTAGTAACCCATGTGACCGACTTTCATCCCCAAGGTGTATTTCTGGAGCATCCATTCCCTACCATCATATCAAGTGCCAAGTGTCAGCTCCAGGACCACTGTGAAAATGTATTTACCTCATGTCCCTAAGTTGAGGGACACCAAACATGGAAAAATGTTCCCATACCTACAGGAGAGTGTTTTGGTCACCCATATGACTAGTTTCTAGCCCCTCGTTGCTTTAAAGATGACTTTTAAGAACTCATTCCCTATCATCAGATCACTGCCACGTGTCACCCTCTTACTCATTATGGAAATTGATGTCCCTCATGTCCCTAAAGTTACAAAAATTAGGGACAAAAAAGTGCACCCCAACTACAACTCAAAAATTTGAATTTTTTTCCAACTGTTGGTTGCTTCTTGTTGGTTCTAACATCCATGTGCATAGACATCTCCATCTCATCCTTTGTAACTCATCACCACCATTCCTCCATTTATGAACCTTGAACCAAACCTTCCATAGAGTTACTTCCCTTCACTCCATGAAAGCATGCAAGCCATAGAAGGAAAATTGGAGCAAACACAGAAGGAGAAGCACAGAAAGAAGAAGGAGAAAACAAAGAAAACTCCATGGCCATGAAATGAGAAGTTGAATAAATCTCATAAACGGATGCATGAAACAAAAATTTATAGTTTAATTTTAATTCCTCTATCCAATTCCATAAATAATACACCTTCAAACTCTCCTCTTATGAAGTAAAGCATCCACAGTGAAGAAATCTCACTTCTAGCTCAACAAAGAAAAAATCCAATTTCCCATCAAACCATTGGGTTTAATGAAGTAGAATTTCGCATGAAGCACCAGAAGCAAAAAAATATTGCAATGAAATTTATTTCGTCACAAATAGAGGGAAAAACAAGACCTGTAATTTTGAGGTGCATTAATGGCTGCTGTGTCAAGAAGCACTGTCAGGTCTAAAAATTAAAACTTTAAAATCTCGTATACTATTAAGCGGGCGGGCCCAAAATTTAAAAGGGGTGATATTGGGAAAAAACCCATATCAAAAAAAAATTCCACATCAATCCAAAGCCCAAAATCCAACATTCTAAAAATGGTAGGTCTACTATATGGGAAGTACTATTTCAGGAAAGTCATCGACAAAAGAACCTGCAAAGGAGGTGAAGACATTGGGGGTGCACTATGGCTGAGAATTCACCGGAACAAACATTTTTGACACTTAATAAAAATAATAAGTGGTCTCAGGGACACCTACTAAAAAAATCACACTGAAAGAGCAATTTTGGCACAATTGGACATTCAGAACTTCCTCACATCAGATATTTCCATGAACGAGGACCATCAAACTTCATCATGGGAAACATCTTCTCCTCCTCTCTCTCTTCCCTCTCCCCAAATTTTATCTCTCTTATAATGTTCTAATTCTTCGTTGGGGTTTGAAATTTTTGATATGCCTTTAAGTCACTTTAAAGTGAATTTAGAAACATAATGTAAATTAAGTCACCTTGATTTTATAAAAGGGACTTAAATATTTTGTAGGAATATGAATAGTCTAAAGTTAGAATTAAGGCATATAGAGGGTCATGAGGAAGATGATAAGTCACATCTCATTCTATAAATTATAACGCCATTCCCATTTCAAAGAGTTGGTGATTGATCTTGTAAACTCAAGAGTGCATTGTACTAGAGAAAGAAAATGAGATAGCCATTTTCTTCTACTTCCTCCACTCTCAGATTTTTTCCATTCCCACACTATGTATATATTTTATTTAAGCACCAATACAAGAAGAATGATTTTGTATCCTTTTTTATGAGGATATTTTAGAAACTATGAGTTTGCAATCTTAATTTGTTTCATTGCCATTTACAGGGTTGTTTCTTCTCATAAATGCATGTGTTGAAGATTCTAACTAGTGTGTGTAGGAATCTGATGTTGTACCTGCAACATTAGTTCCCCTATCTCTCACACCCCTTTCCCTCTCTACAAACAAAGTCCTCTCTTGTAGATATCTGCAAGATTTTTTATAGGGTCAATGTAGTGTCCTTGTTGGATCCCCAGTCAAAATGCCACCACGTAAATCCATCTTTTCATGTGCATGCATATACAGAAGCTACACTGGTTAAGTAGAGGGAATTAGATTCCCAAAGCATTGGCAGAAAATCCACAAGTTTGTCCACCCGAAAAATTTTCTCGCCAACAATACTTTTTCTCTAAAACATTATCATAGTAAGGGGATGATATTCTCTTGCCTCAACATATTGAATACCTTCTTAACATCTCCCAGATCCTTCTGTGGAGCCTCAGTTCTCTTATTCTAGTCCAAATTTCTAGATTGCTCCTTTATACATTGAATTTCCCCTTGAAGACTCCTGGTTACGTCCATGGTCTCTTGATAGACTTCCTTTTGATTAGTAGGGTCCAAATACTTCCCATAAACTACCTCTTCTCTTGTAATTAGTGTTATCTACTTTGGTATCTCCCTGACACATGCAGCCTCATCTCACATTGGCACTAGTAAAGGTTCTAATTTTGACTCATGCGCCACCCTTGGCATCCATTTCGAGTCATCCTTATTAAAAATTACCGTCCTAGTGCCCTTGTCTTTCTAGTTTTTATGGCTCATATGTTCAAATAACTCTGATAACTCCACATACTTGTGCTTCTTTCCACTCTAAGAGCACTATAGTAGGTCAACACATTTGCGCTTGTAATGTTTTATGGACCCACAGTTATAACAAGTTCCGTGAGGGAATTCACCTCTTCCACCTTTTTGATTTCTACGACTGATAAATCCTCTGCGAAAGCCTCTTCCACGAGATCCTCCACCCATGCCTCCTTCATAGTGATGACCATCGTCCTTAGAATTTTTTATAATGTTGGTCTTTTTCACATCAATATCAATGACATCATGTATTTGGTCAATCAATCTACAATCCTTGCTGTCATGAGTAGTAGAGGTGTAAATATTGCAATAACAAGACACATTCTTATGGATCATGAGTTATAGAGGTGAACACTTACTTGCATCATGATCTTTGTCAAAAATATCAGTCTACTATCATGGTACATACTGATATATGAGGACAAATATCCTTTGTATTCTTATCTACCTCACAATCCGTAAACCATAGGCCACTGTGAGTGTTATGGGCTGAGTACATAGATAACTTCTCTAGCTACTTTTCCATGGCAACAATATGAGCTTCAAGAAAAGGAATAATGTTGGTATCCATGCTTCTAACATTCTCATAACCTAGGGAAGCCTTCAAGGCCTTGTGTGGGTATATGAAATTCTTGTGTGATATCACTCTTCTGAAAGGTGTTATTATTCCTCCAACGGAGCATTCAACAAGCTAAGAAGGATGAATATCGTAAGAAAAATTTGATAAGAGAGTCTTAAAACATGCATCATACTCACACACACTCTCTACCATACCTTGTTGAATCTCCTTTAGCACATTAATGCTCATCTGTTTAAAATTAGGAATGTGGAATTCATTTAAAAGGCATTATGCGACATGGTACAATCTACTACTATCTCATAGGGTTCATACTTCCGGTACCGATTATGCGTGCGCCATTGTAACTTTGTTGCAAAGTGAATTTCCTTATGTTTTTGGGTAGTGATTCCCTTCACGTGCCATAGTAGCTCACATTTTGTACATTCTCTGCAACATCTTTGACACCTTTGTAATGTGGTAGATGCAAGGAAATTTTAAAAAATACTTCCAGAGGTGGTTGAGGCCCTTTTCCTCCTGATCCAGAACCTTGATTCCCTTTGGTTTTGCCTCCACATATAGATCCGCTAGATCCACCAGCACCTATTCCTCTTAACCTACTAGATTTTCCAGGTCTACCAGGTTTGCTAGTTCCAATTTCACCTAATTCACTAGATCCACCTCCCGTAGCTGGTAAAGTTCTTTAAGTGGTCATGTCTTGTGTCTGCACTATCACGTTAAACTATGCACCAATAGTCTATAATATTAAACCGCTAATAGATGTGTGTCCCATACCACTTCTAAACATGATACCCAAGCTTTGTGAACCCATAATTTTCCCAAATGTTGTTCCCAAAAATATACCTCCAAACACAAGAAATGATTGTGCAGACATAGATGTGCTAAATGAAAAGTTATACCTCCTAGGTGTTGATCGGTTACTTCCACAAATACCAACTGGGTCAGTAATAATTATCTCTAGATTTGGAAATTAAGCACCAATGGTTAGTCACCATGTGGATTCGAATGCACACAAACATCTCTCCTTTCTCTAAGTGATGAGGTCTCATCAGAAGCTGAAAGGGTCTCTCTCCTACACTTGCCAAGATGGGGTTGCACAAACTTCTCAGGCTCCACATCCTCTCTATGAGCCTCGATTCCTTCCCGCAACGTCTACCTCCATAAATCCATTTCTCTTGCAACTTCATGTTTTCTATCTAATTCCCTCTCATGATCTTCACTATACTTGAGTCGTCTCTCTTCCCTCTCCTTTTTAGCCACAAGGTACGCTAGCTTCCTCCACCCTAGCTTCCTCACCTGACACTAAAAAGAATCTTATCCAACCATAGGAAATGTTTCCAAAATCAGTGTAATGATTATGATATTTATAGTTAAAGGGATAACATGTAAGAATGATCCTCTTAGCTCCCTCAAGAACTCAAACTCAACCATCTATGGATAGGAATACATAGAAAAAATGTACTCCAAGCTGTAAGTCATCAACACTCTACTCCACCGATGATAAAAAAAATGTGTCCAAGTTAGATCAGCATCATGTAACCTCTGAGACTCCTCTTGGGTCCATATGAGAGGTCTATAGTACCATCTTGGTCTATACAAATGTTCTTCTACCCATTTACGTGCATCAAAATAAAGTCCAGTACTAAATCTCTGAGAAAATTCATCCTCCATATTTTAAATCCATGCTTCAATATTGTCCAAGGTCAAGTGCTTTTTCATCACACACCGTTCTCATAACAAATTCAAAAAGAGGTCCCAAAAATTTAACCAATATATAGTCATTTATTTACCCTTAATACTATTTTCTAACCCCAAGTGCACCGGCTTATCAGCTAGTGGGCAGTAGGTGCTCACCCGAGGCATGCACGGGCACCGAGCCCCTTCTTTATGTGAGCTTTGTGAGAAGGTTCTGCCATTAATGGAGGATGATTTTCATACGTAGATGTATGTTCACTTATTTAAAAAGGTAGAAGTTCCAACTGACAGATCCAAACATTAATGCATTACAAGAGCTAAATTAAATTTTTAAGAAGCGTAATAAACTAGAATTGAGCCATGATAAGTCATATAATGCGAGGGTTTACACCCATAAACAAGTTATATTGAAAAAAACCCACATATATATTTATTTAAAAGAGTTCTGGTAGCCACATTACAGTCCGAAGGGTCATCTCAAACCATATACAATAAATTACAGAGACTTAACTCCTATAAGCTTCTCTGATATGAGACCCTAACTATACTTTTCCCATTTTAACCCTTGCTACAAATCCTAGTGACATACATAAGCTTATGGCATCCCTTATAACCCTTAGCACTAAGTGCTCTAAAACCCTAGCATTACAATAGTACTTCATTACTCTTTGTCTCTTTCTCTACATTCTCTATGCATTCTCTCTATCTTCCATCTATCTGTCTCTATCTCTGCTCCTGACACCAAACATCTCTTGATGCGCCAAAATTAGCAGGAACTAATAAAAGGTCATAATTTTTGCTTCAGTTGTCCATTTGAGTGCATTGTTTTTTCAAACCACATGTTTCAATGACATAAATGCACTAGTCAACTAGATCTACCAGTTAGAACATGTTTCGGCACATTTTTGGGCCCAAAATCCACCATCTTGAGGCCAAAAATTAGGATTTAAGTTGTAGTTCAGTGTTTTCCTATTTTAGGGCATTAGTTAATTTTAGTATCTTAGTTGCATTATGAATTGGAAATTTCTCTAATTTAGGCATGTAGAAGATGCGTCAAAAATATTTGTGCCCCTATGAATAAGCATACAAAATTACTAAGAATAACATGTTCTAGTAAACTGCTAAAAATAGTAATTTCCACCACCTATAGTAGATTTAGTCAAATTTAGTTAGGGTTTTCTTGGTAACTCATGTTGACATGTTGGGATTTTTTTCCTATTTAGGAAACATTATAATTCATGATTCAAGAATGAAGAAGGAGATCTATTTTCTTTTGGATTTCATATTATTTGCTGTATATTGAGTTTTTTTTAGAATTTGGCTACCTTATCTCTTTATATAAGATCATCAACCACCGCCATGCCTTTTATTCCTGAGAATATCACATGCCAAGTTTTGATGTGGTCCTCCATTGGTGAATTCTTATCCCTTTACAAACCCTTTACTCTTTGTAATGATGTCTTATGGGAATATTCCCTATATAGAATATCCTTTTCTTGACCCCCAATGTTCCAGGCTAGCACCTTATCCAATCATCACGCCTAATTGGGTCCTCATGCTTTTTCTCAAGTGCCCGTAGAATGCCAAATATGGCTAAATCCTTTAAACCCGTGTTTTGCCTCCCGCACGTGCATTGGTTTCACTTAAACCTTCTTAAATCCCTTTGTCCTATGCACTTTCCCCTGAGTGCCATTCTTCTCACTATTCCTATGCGCATGCACCCTTTTGTACTTAGAAAATATTTTAAAGCCCAACAGTGAGATTAAAATCCACATGGGGAGAGAGGAAGATACATTTTGTAAACTATAAATTTGAATGACCTTTGTATTCTAAAGGATTAGCATTTTGGGGTTGTTGTTAGTTTTTTGCCTTTGTTTCATTACAACTGCAACCAATAAGCTACATTATTCTATCTCCTTTCTTATGTTCTTGTACTCTCTCTTACTTTCCATCTTTACAAGCTTATAATCTTGTACGACCAATAAGGAAATTTTATGTCTTTGATGAAAGAGTACATATAACTTTTTGTCTATGATTTATTAGTCTTTTTATTTCTTACATGGTTGATTTCTTCCTATTGAATGTGAACCTACTCTAATTAATATTGGTGAGAATCATAGACCAGTTTACCTCTTTGGTTATCAGGTTTCTATGAAGTCTTTAGGTATCCATCAGAAGATTTTTTTTTTCTGTTAATGGGCTTCATTTCTTCATTCATTTCCATGGGAGGTTCCCCTTGTAGAGTTGAACTGGTCTACGAACCAGCTTGTAAAAAAATGAATATCTTTGGATGGAGCTGAGTGTGGATGATTTTATAAAATTCATTCATATAATTAAAGGACATGACAAGCACATCTCTATATACTTTCCCAAGAACTGGAAAGAAAGGGCATTCACATATAAGGTAAGGATTAAACCATCACCAAGAATCTCATTGATTTTGTAACCAACCTTAGCATGGAGGCTATGAAATTTTATAGAACTAGATTTTATAAATGTGCCAATGAAAATAAATTTCTTGAAGGAACCAAAAACCTTTCTTTTTTAAAATTCGGTTTGGTTTGTTCCTTCATCCCTGCTCCATATAATCAGGTTTTGTGCATGATGGTGTGTTGTGTTACTCTTGAGGGTTTTCTTATCACCCTTCCCCTACATCATTGAGTCCTTCTAAAACATTTTCGAAAGAGCCCTAAGGTGAGAATCCCATGTTATATTCTTTAGTATCTTGAAATATCTATTCAAGATGTATATTCCCACTAGTGTGGCCTCCCTTTACATCAAAGAGGTTGAATTTTCCTTCACCAAAATTCCCAGCCACTCTATGCCACCTCTTGAACCCCCTGTTCAACGTAAGGTGAAGAAAAAGAATCTCAAAATCCCTACCTCTTCTCCTCCACCAGCCAAGTGCATCCTCTGTAGTAGTGACAAGGGGAAGGAATTACCTATTGCCGAGAGCCTTCTATCTATTGGTCAAACTTCTCATGACCCCATTGTATCCTTTGGGTTGAAGGCACAAATTAGGAAGCATGAATAATGTATCAGGGATCTGAGGAAGGATGTTGCTCAATTATACAAGGAAGGTCCTAGGTGAAAAAATCTCTTGAGAGTAATCTTTTACTTGATGCCAAAGTGGAGGAAATTAAATTAAATTAAATTATAATGTTTTATTTAAAATAAAATAAAATTAAAACCTTGTCAAGGTGCAAAAAAAAAAACCCTTAAAACTTTGGAGTACTAAAAAAAACAGCCTATAGGACACAATTCTAAAAACACATAGCCTTATTTAAAAACCAAAACCTAAATGTTCACATTATTTAAAGACAACAACAATATAGAAGAAAATAAATGCAAAGAGAAAGCGAACAAAGAATGGCAAAAATATTGTAAAAGACAATCATAATAGATTGAAATTCTATTTTGACTTAGAATTTTATGTAATTTTAATTACATTATGGTATGCATGTGAAAATTAATTATCTACCATGTGATACTAATATGAATCCTCAGAACTTGAATAAATGTTGATGGTGTATATAGATTTTTTATTGTTCGTCATATTTTTAATTTAAATAATGCAGTGTGATGAAATCATTAAAGGGGTTGTGGATTGTGTGATTCTAGGATTTGGTGGTGTGGGGGTGATTGTTTTAATAAATTGGGTATCAATGTCATTTTTGGTTGTTTCATGCGGGGTTGTTTGTGAAGTATATTTTTCGAGAGGTGGTATGGATGTGGACATAGATTCAGATGTTTATGTGGAACTAGGGATAGATATAGGTGTGTGTGGTGAATATGTCAAGATAGGTGTTGGGGGAATTTTAGGTGAAGCAATAGACATGATAGGTGGAGATGTGGTAGATATATATGGGGAAGTCAGTGTAATTAAGGTGTATGTGGATGTGGTAGTTATAGATAAAATCAGTGTAGATATGATCAGAAAAGATGTGATAGGTATAGAAGTAGGTATGGGCATTAATGAGGTTCTAGATGAAGGGGTAGGAACTGGAGTGGAGATAGATTGAGCTGATGAAGGAATGATGGGTGTAGGAGAAATGAATAAAATAGAGGTAGATGTAGTAGATAATGAGGTGGTGGATGTAAGTAATGATGTGGGTTCTTGGTTTAAGGTGTATATCATGTGAGCATTAGGTGCTTGAGATATGGGGGTTGTAATTTCATTTGTTAGTGGATGATTGGGGAAGGATTGTTTAAAGACCTCAAGAGACTTATTATGTGGTGCATTAGGATTACCTACTTGGAGATCACCTTGATTTAGAAATTGTTTGATTATATCTTTGAAAGAATGACATCTATCAATATTGTGGCCTTGAAATTGATGATACTTACAATAATGCCCCTTGTGATACCATACAGGTTTGGGTCGTGAGTCATCAATAGGTCATATGGGAGGAATTTGAATAAGATGGAACACCATTAATTTTTCAGATACTAAACTGTATGATTACCCAAAAGGGGTATAGTTAGGAGGTGGTATAGGAGCTCTTTGTGGAGGCTCCATGTGAGAAGTGGATGTGGAGAAAGACTTGACCACAATGGCATTATAAGTGTTTTTAAATTTTTCACCATGGTGGAGGGATTAGTAAATTTGGTTTTGGGTTTATTTGATTGAATTTTGAGATGGCCTTGCTCAAGGGCACAAATTTTGAGTTTACGAGACATATTGAAATCCTATTCAAAGGTTTGAAATGATTAGATTTGAAGAGTAGAGGATATATGATTTGCACAAGACCGTGAGAATAGTTCAATAATATCATTCTATGGAAGGGAAAATGATAGTTTATTAATGATGCCACTCCATCGTGCGATGAAGTCTATGATAAAATCATCATTATATTGTCTAATGGCATAGAGGTCGATGATCATGATTTTATGTGCAATATTGATTAAGAAGTGTTTAAGGAACAATTACACAAGTTGGGAGAATGAGAATAATGAATGTTGTGGGATGTCACTATACCAATCTAATGTGGGACCAACTAATGACATGGGCAAGGTAAAAAACATTAGGTCTTGATCATTAGTAAAGAGACAACATGAATGTCTAAAAGTAGGAAGGTGTTGTTATGGATCCTGTTGATGGCAAATCACAGCACCCCTGAATGTCTAAAAATCGATGGGTTGAGACTCTTAGTGCGATTGCATAACATGGAGCTTTTCCCAAGTGTGGGACCTTGCGAAATCAGAAAATCTCTCCGGATCAAGGTCGGTTCCTATTCCTCTGTTCAGATAGACACATAAAAATGTAGAGGATTTATTGAAAAAAAACCTAAACTAACTTGCCAAGTAAACAGGGTAAGAAGATGCATAAAAAATAAGCCTAAACTAATAAAGGTGATGCACCGAGGAATGAAGAACACTTGTCTTACCAATAAACACAAACCATTAAAATGAAATGCAAGATCATGCATAGATAACAAAAATTGCAGTGAAAGATCAGGAGGATGTAAATGAACATAGAGAGGGTTGAGAATCATCCACAAACATGCATTATTTGCTCCAAAGATTGATACAATACACTACAAAATGCCAAGAGGCAAAGTTGCATTACAGTTTTAAATGGGAGGTTTGAACTCCACAAATTCACCTACCAAAGAGAAGAAGGGAGGGGCAAAACAAGAATTTCCAACCTTTAGAAAGAAACCCCTCCTTACAATTTATAGGAAGAATGAGAGAGGAATTCAAAAACTACCCCAACCACCTCTAGGTTACATTTAATTCATTTCATTATGGTGGTAGGTGAGAACCCTAGCAAACCCAAAAGTGGTGAATTGTATTTTGCATTTTTAAGAATTTGTTCCCACCCAATTAAAGATATGGCCATTTGAAAAGTCCAACCTTGCGTTAATCCGAGCTCCCTGTGAAAATTTATGGCCATTTGAATATCTGTGCCAGGGTTTGCTTTCTGTCAGGGCTCAGAATGTTGCGCCTCCTGAAGGTGTGCCATAGGCACATCCATACTTGTGTCGAAATCCTCTTACCTATGCCATAGGTGCATCCATATTTGTGTCGACATCCTCTTAAGTGTGCCATAGGTGCATCCATATTTGTGTCGACATCCTCTTAAGTGCACCATAAGTGCATCCATATTTGTGTCTACATCCTCTTACCTGCGCCATAGGCGCATCCATATTTGTGTCAACATCCTCTTAAGTGTGCCATAGGCGCATCCATATTTGTGTCGACATCCTCTTAAGTACGCCATAGGCACATCCATATTTGTGTTGACATACTCTTAAGTGTGCCATAGGCGCATCCATATTTGTGTTGACATCCTCTTAAGTACGCCATAGGCGCATCCATATTCATGTCGACACTTTTTGACATATGCCTTCTACCTGCGCCTTGGTGTAAAATTTTTCATGTCGACACTTTTATACCTACGCCAAGGTGCATCCATGTTCATGTCGACACTCTTTGACGTGCGCCTTCTACCTGCACCTTGGGTTGTTAGTGACGCAATAAATATTGGGCTCTGAGTTTCTTTGATTTCCATATTCTTCTGCTTGTCTATATCTACCCGGGGGGGGATATATTTACAATAGATCCTTCTTGTGGTTAAATTTAGAGAATTTTAGTAATTCCCAATGAGGATGATAAGGCTTAATAGGAGCTATTGGGTTTATGGGTTCATTGTAAATTTGATCATATGAGAAGGTGGTCTTGGATCCCAAGGTAGATACTTCAAGATTATCCATTCTACCTAATAATGTCTTCATGCGATCATGAGATGGATGGGGTTGAGAAGTTAAAGGATGATATTGCGATGCATATGTGGTGGATGGGTTAGGTTGTTGATAAGGTTGATATATTGGAGGTTGAGTAGGTTTCGGTGGAAGTGTTTAATAAGGGGGGAAATATTTGAATGGTTGTGATTGAATGGGTTGAGATAGGGGTTGTCGCTGGGAAATGGGGACATTTATTTTGTTTGATATAGGATGAGGTGGGATGTAAGTTATGGGTGGTTGAGATACCTAAATAGATTCATTTGGAAGTATGTAATGAAAGGCATCTTGAGGAGGAGGTTGATGGATTTGAGTTGATTCAAATGGATAAGGTTGTGAAGTGATTACATTGGTATGAACATGAGAACTAGAGACAAGAGGAAATGTATGATTGTGCTATTCAGATGTAGTAGAAAGAAAGTAAGATTTTTTTGATGATTAGATAGGGGCACATGTGACTGTAGTAGATGAGGGGTGATGGGGATAGAAGGGGTGACAATGGTGTTAATATGAGACATGTTGGATGGAATGGGCTCACCCAATTGAGTATTTTAATGGGATTGGGGGATCATGATGGATTTATCGACTAGATAGTCATTAAGAGAAAGAGGATTAGCATCAAGGATTTCTATAAACTCTTAGAATCCACAAGGGATGGTAGGAGTTCAAAGAGTCTCTAAAGGAGTAGTGGATAGAGGTGTAGTTGGTCTAGAGGAAATAGACTGATTAGATATATAAGGATTGAATTCAAGATGATGATCATTTTAAATGACATGGGATTCATCAAGAGAGACCATAAAAACAAGGGGTTGTGAAACCAAAGGCATGGTGATCATAGGTGTAGAGAAAGAAGTGACAAGTGAAAAATCTTGCTGGGAGAGCTCATCGGAAGAAGTGATGTCATTAGATGAGGTAGATTGTTGTGTTTTTTTGGCCTAAGAATGGGTGATAACAACAATAAAAAATAGAAACAAAAACTTATATAGTTTATTAATAAAAAATCAAGCAACAAATTTTTGATCATCTTAATTATCTAGAATGATGTGAAAAAAAAGAAAATGGGCTCAAAGGGAACCTAGGAAATTCCAATCTATGGATGGTTTTGGGTTGTTTTGGATGGATTACTCATTATACCTGAAGGTACATGAGTCATGAATAAGTGATGAATACTCATAGAATGTTTGGTGTTGGGGCCTATCCCCTCACTTCATGGTCTCACGGTGATAAGGGAGTTGGGTCCTTTGCCAATATAATAGTAGACAAAAAATTGTAACATGACAAGAACACCGTGGAAGATTTCCTATTGGGTGATGAAATTCCAATAGTTCTACTTAGGAGGAAATGTTTGAGATGTGTAAATTTGATGTGTGTGTTTGGATGTGTGTGATGAAGTATATGCAAAGAGTAAAACCCCCTAGCTAGACTATATTTCCAAACAAATATGAAGGGTTATTTTTAGATCTAAAATGAAATATGTAGATTTGATGAGGATAGAAGAAAAGTGGTGCAATGCAATAAAATAAAGAGATAGGGAATAAAAAAAGGAATACCTAGATAATGCTTTTCCTTTTTATTTGATTTTTTAAAGAAGGAAAGAAAGTGAATAAAAATAAAATCCAAGTAATGTAATTGAATGCAAGAAAGAAAATAACTGATATTACTTGTGAGGTTAGTAGAATATAGATAAAAGAAAATGAAAATGAAAGACAAAAATAAAAGACTCACCAAAGAAGGATGTGTCCCACCGGGCATGCCAGAATGTTAACCAAACTCCCTCATTCCTACTCAGATTAGTGAAATAGTACTAAAGAAAATAAGTAACTCTAAATATGTGAGGGTTTAAGGTACCTCGAGATGGGATGATGATGGATACAGGTACAAATTATAGATCCTCCCTTCACAGCAAGCCAAATAACCTGCAAATCAAGAGAACTCAAAATAAAAATATTGGATTATTAGATAGATGGGAGGGTTTCCTAAAAATGTCAGAACCAAGAAATGAAAAACTTCTTAGGATGGATGTCAACCATCGTTTTGATAAGTATATGATAAAATAAGAGATGGAGATGATATAATTTAGAATCTAAAATAAAACAAAAACTAAGATGCTAAAGATATGATGGAAATGTAAATTTGATCTAAATGGACACAAAGTAAATCAAGCCTGGGTGGTTTGATGGTGACCAAAGACTATAGAGGGTCAATCAACGAAAAATGGAGTAGATAAACTAAAACAACGATGAAAGATGCAGATCTGAATGTTCCTGAGGTAGATATGAAACCAATGATGAACAAAGATGAAAGATAATAACCTCCAAGAGATTTAGAACAAGATCTAACAAAAAGGATGCAATAAAATTAGGATATCTAATTACAAATGTAATAAAGATATGTCTGGTTGATGGCGAACGGGCTAAGTTAGTGGTAACTAGGGATTGGAAAGGTAGATATGAAGGTTAAAGAAGGACATGATGACAATATCTTGAGGCTAGATGGATATGGAAACAAATAAATAATGACATGGAATCTGTATGGTAAAAAAGATTATATGATGGAGGTTGGGTCGATGAAGACCTGATAGGGTCAATGCCGATAGGGTCCGATCTATAATGATTTGTATGAGATACAAAGGATGAGAAAGATGGAATGAGGTTTGAGGCTATGACAGGTCTTCCAAGGTGGCTGATTAAGACCTACAAGAAGACTTGAAAGATTCAAGGATGATGGATAATGAGGTAAGATGAAAAGAGGGCTTCAAACAAGAAAAAAGTGTCCAATATATCTATAGTGATGAAAAAATTCTCTAAAATATAAATCAAAGAAGAGAGTAGTTATTGTTGAGAAGAGAAGAAACCTACAAAACAAGACAAAGTCAGAAGAAACCCAAAAGTCCATCTTTTGTCAAGGACGGGGTGAAGGTGGATTTATAGGGTTAAGGGAGACTAAGATGAGTCATCGGTGACTATGGAGATCCATCCATTTGAACGGTGGAAAGGTGCCCAACTTGTGGAAAAGAGGCCCAAACGAAATGGGAATAGGGTTTCAGGTGATAAACAGGAACTAGGGTGTCTAGGGAAGATAAATGGGGTAGGTGAGAGGTGAAAAACATTAAATAATGGAAAATGGATGATAAAATTATTAAATGAAATGTGGTTGAGTACTTAGGGATACTAAAATAGATTCTTTGGAAGAATAAATAGGTTAGAGGATGTTTAAGATTGATTAATGGAGATTAAGGATAATTAAGATGGATAAAATAATAAGATGGGTAAGATAGGAATTAAAGGTGGGAAATAATAATAATAATTGAATAAATGGGATTTGGGAGGGAAAGGGGGAATTCAAATATGAAGAGAGATATGCATATGCAAGATGAGGATGAAGGGAAGAAAAGGCGGGTGAGGGGTAGTGACACAAAAAATTAGTGTCTACAGAGACTACTAAAATGAGGTGTTCTTGATAAAGGAAGAATTTGATTATTTTTGAATGGATGAATGCATGGAAATGGTATGGAGCTTTGCATCATGTGTGTGAAATTTTTAGCAATTTTTTTATGGTAATGGTTTTTTATGGATTTTTTTCATCCACATAATGGGGTTTTCAGTTGTTTTTGAGATTTTTTAGTGTATTTAGGAATAGCCAACCTATATGGGTCTATTTTATGAATTTTTGTGAGTTTAGTGTTATGTTTTTGAGTTGTGTTGGTTGAAATAATGATGTATAACCTACCTCCCTTATGTTTATGAGAAGAGAAGGGTATAAAGTGAACACTTAAGTTTAAATTTGAACTAGCCAAGTAAGAGGGAAAAGTTGGGACCCAAGAGAGAGTGTGAAACAAGTATGAAGGAATAATTTCAGAGTTTAGGAGATGTGTGAAAGGATGAGGAATGTTAGAGAGATTGTGTGTAAGTGTTTAAGATCAAATTAGGTCATGTTTGTCCAATATTGAACGAGTTATAAGAATGAGGGTTTAAAGAGAGTTTGAATGTATTTGGAATTGAATTTTGGGATCAGTGTCAGCTATGGTCTTAGAATATTTTTAGTGGTGATACTTCTGAAAAATATCTTATGATGATTCATATTCATAAGCGTCTCTTTTTGTGATTAATATCAACAAGGGTTTAGGGGTTTGTGCTCCTTGTGGGGTTGGTGTCTCACTAAAGAAATATCTTCTATTGTGTAATATTCACTTGATTATTTATTTTGTGTTGTTGGGCTTGTTAAACAGTTCCTAATTATTGAAGGTGCAGATGATATTGGCGTGAAAGTAGGGGGTGAGTGAGTAGGAATGAGAGTGTTACAAATTTTCACCCTCTAGTTTCCCACCCAGAAGGAGAAAGTTCTAGAATTTATCCATTTTGATGCACATGGGATAAAAATAGGATGAGTGTGGATTACACAAGGATTAAATCATGGATACTTTCAAATGAAGTAATATCTATAAATCATGTGCATGATAAGATCAAGAGTTCAAACTAATAATAGGACTAGATCAAGGTTTATTTATAAGATATTATATTATTAGGAAATCTTGCATGTTTTATAGTTATACTTGTACACACACATGACTATTTTTGAGCATGCACCCTATTTTGAGAATGAATGGTCAATGAAGGTAAAGTCCCCACCCTTATTTATATGTATTGATTTGCATGGTTTATAGAGAGATTTTTGGGGTTTTGAGAGCCTCTCGTTTAGAATAGGGTTATGTTTCTGCTATGATTTTACGTGCATGACCCTTGAGAAACTATGATCATGTATTCAGCTAATGTGTTTTATTACAGATGAATATGAAGAATATTTGTGGATGTTTATGAATATGGTCATTGCATGGTAAATCTAATATTAGTTTGTATGTGATTTGTTATTTCCTTAGTATATATGTTTCCAATTTGAGCTTATGGATCTAATCTTTATGATGGAATATGTACTTTGACAATGGATAATTATGAACCTATGTGTTAACATCTTAACAAGGCTATCATAAAAGAGGGACATGGTAGGCTTGTGCACTTTAGGTGAGTGTTCAGTTTAGCTGAATGATATGCCAACACGCATAGACTATTAAGTGGGAAATAAAGACTACAGTTTGGTTCCATTGCCGGGACCTCTTTTCAAGTCATTGTGAAGATGTTTCCTAATGATGGTGTATCAATTAACTCTTGCGGCCATTGAAGATTGGGTTATTGATGGATAATATCAGTTTACACATATATATAGTACTAGACCCAATTTCAATGTGTGCATGTGGGTTGAAGAACATATTTATCATGATATCTATGAGACATTATTTTATTGTTTTCAAATGGAGTTTTACGAGTGGCTGTCAACATTTGCATTAAAGAAAAGATGGAGTTATAGAATAAGGACTTAGATGCAAGAAGAGTATCAGGATTTTCTTTATGCAGATGAACCTTGGATGTGTGTTGTAGATCATTGCTGGGACGGTATTGTGCATAGTTATACTCTAAAAAATGTTGTTTCTTCGTATTATTTTCCAAAATTTACCGAGTTCAAATTTTACGGGAGCTAAAAGGATCATACTTGGATGTTATTCTTTTAGCAATTAAAATCTTGATGGTGGTGCTAAGTTTAGAGCATCTACTTATGGCTAGCTAAACCCACCACCGTGCATAGGGGAAAGATCTTGTGTGGTGAAAGATAGTTTACCTTGTGGTATAAAGGTAGAGAGAAGAAAGACGACTTAAATATATTGAAGCACAAGAGAAGGAATTGGTGAAGAAGTAAGATATTGACGAGTCTGTGGAGTTGTATAGGATGATGTCTCATGAAGGATTTAAAGCTCATGTGGAAGATGTGGAGCAACAACATTAGACTATCCCCCACTTAGGAAAGCATGGTAGAGAATCCCCTCTCTTTTATGATGAGAACACATCTGATGAGGAAAGAATAAGGACCACAAATGCGTATATGATCCCACGTAGTGAACTATCCCTTGCATGGTGTTCGAGTTCCAAACGTGACTATTTATAAATAGGAAAGTGTAGGTAATCTAGTAGCTTTAGGTAGATATAATTTCCCATTAAATACAAAGGTGCATTAAAAATAATCTATGGTATCATAGGAAAAACCATCTTTTCTATTTAGAGAACCAATTGGAGGAATAATTTTTGGAGTAGCATTGGGACATAGTGTGAGCACGAAGAACCTTGGAAACATGTCTGGAAGCACTAAAAATTCACATACTATGGGATTTAAGTTTAGTAATATCATTGGGACATAATGAAGTACATTTATTAGTCTAATGCTCACTCCTAGAGGATCAGGAGGTCATTCAGTAGGCTTGGGTTCTAGTGGATCTGGTAGTTCTGGAGGTGGAGGGAATCCTACAGGTAATAAAGGTTCTAGCTCTAATGCGCATGGTCTGCACTAGCCACATCAATTTTATTATGAGACATCTCTTCACCTATAATAATAAAAGGCATTGAGGATACAACAGAGGATGTGCACATATGTGAGATACTATGGTGTGTTAAGGGAATCACACCTCCTGGGTGTAAGACAAGT
Organism: Taxus chinensis; assembly: GCA_019776745.2. Taxonomy (NCBI): domain Eukaryota; kingdom Viridiplantae; phylum Streptophyta; class Pinopsida; order Cupressales; family Taxaceae; genus Taxus; species Taxus chinensis. Next base: position 176,028,058 of record CM034151.1, read on the forward strand.
TTGTTTCCTACTACTTTGCAAGGGTGTGTGTATAGATGGTATAATAATTATGACCCAAATCATACTATTTTGGATTACAATTCACTTCATGATGCATTCTTTGCTAAGTTCCATATCCATGGGTTTGAACAAAAAATAATTACCATACTAAGGATATTAAGCAGGGCATGGCTGAGAGCGTGAGAGAGTATGATGCGCGTTTGAGGACATTTTTATTGAACTTTTTTTATGATATTCACCCTATCCAGTAAGCATAATGGTTTTTTGGTGGATTGATAAAACCGTTTATAAGGGCACTCTCTCATAATACTTTTACAAATCCCCACAAGGATTTAGAAGCAGCTCTACTTGTTGAGGTAGTTAGAAGTGTGGATACCAGAGTTATCCCATTTTTGGAGGCACAAATGAAATATATGGTGAAGTAGTTGGATAAAAAAATTTCCAATTCATCTCATGAAACATGTAGAGGAATATGGTGTATAAATTACAGGGTTGAAGGAGATACTAAGGATAGTTTCCATTGTAAATTGGTGCACACCATGTTGTTGGATTGTGAGATTTGTCACTTGGATCATGATTCAAGTTGATGCCAATTGTTACAACACACGATTTGGAAGAACATGTCTTATTACTGTAGGATTTTTAAGTCTCACACTCATGATACGGAGAACTGTAAATTTATTTATCATATTCATCACTCTATTAAGATTGGTGTGTGTTGGACTAGTATAGCCACTGGGTCTAAGGAACAGGGAGAACAACATAGTGAAGGGCACACTAATGGAGATAATGGAAACAAGGGTTTTCATGGAGGATATAGAGGCTAAGGTCATGGTGGTGGAAGAGGAGGATTTCCTAGAGGTACTTGTTTTACTTGTGAATCTCCTGATCATTTTTAGTGTGAATTCCCTCAAAACGTGGTTTTCTCCTAATGAGGAAAACAACATAATTTTGAAGAATGCCTTGATTTTTACAAGCATATGATAAAATAGCATAAGAAAAACAAGGGCATGGGAATTATTAAGGTACAACGTGTAGCTCAAGATCAATAGATGCCAAAAGTTGGACTAAATTCTGAATTGCAACTAGTGTTAGTTACTACACATGCTAAGGCTCCGCGCACTTGTAAACCTCCAAAGTATAAACTGAATATAACAAAGAAAGAAGTAATAAATTCCAAGTACCCTGATGTTGAACATAAAAAATAGGTTTACATAAAGACTATGAATGTTATCAGGGATCTATAAGGAGGGATTCTAAGCTTGAAGGAATAAGTGGACTTGATTGAATGAGAAAATAAAGTTGAAATCCCACAAAAGGATGTAGATGATTTAAAAGAATTATGTAGAATGTTACGTAAAGATAATATAACCCCTATGTTAGGGGAATTGTTGAGAGAAAATGTACCACGCGTAGGTAATGAGTGTGAGAGGAAAATTCTTGATATAAATCTTCCCCCACTTAACCATGAGTATGATATAGAGATTATGCTAATTACAATTATAGGTGGATGGCTTCTGAGCAATATTATATAGATACATGTGCAGAAGTTAATGTAATCACATTGGATTCTTGGAACCAGATGGACATACCACCATTGCTTCCTTCTTTGAATGTGCCATGTATGGTAAACAAAACTAGGGCTAATCCTATTGGGGTATTAAAAGATGTGACTATTACAATTTAGGGATCCAAGTTAATTTGGGAGTTTGAAGTATTGTAGCTCATAGAGATAGATATTTTCCCACAATTACATGGGATCCCCTGGTGTTATGAATATAATGAATATTTCTGCTTCAACAAGGGGTTCAATATCTTTGAGAAAAAATAAGAGTGTGTTATTTATTGTTTTGATATCACCCTCTTATTTAGTGTCTCTCATTGAAAAACTCACTCTGAATAGTTTGTTCATGTGAAAAAACTTATGATCAAAGATATGACCATGTTGGATGTAAATTTGAGCATTGTGTTTACGGTGTGAATCCTCTTATTTGGTCAAGGAATGTAATAGTTACGTTTCCCATGAAAATCCCTGTGAAAATTGACCCCTCTGTCCTTCTGGTGTTCTTTTTTGTTTTAGGGCTTAATTTTGAGTAAGTGCATAATTGGATGTGTAAGGTATCCACATTTCTCTTCGGTGCATCTTTGGAAAGGTGCAAATAATTAAAGACTCTTAAGGAGATATGATCTGTCACATGGCTAATAGCACATAAAGGACACCCAAACAAGATGAAAATCCAAAGTAAAATGGGGGCTTGAAGGCTTCCACATGTCACTTAGGTGTAAATTTAGAAAACGAGAGAGAGAGAGAGAGAAATAATACCCAAAAATGCATAAGGTCTCCATGTGTCATGCGAAACAAACACCATCGGTGAGAGAACCAAACAAATAGGAAAAGGACTTGGTTTTTAGAAAAGTTGAATGTGGTTTTGGGTCATGTTATTTAATTTTTTTTGGCTAAGAGAAACCCATTTGAAGCTAAATCTTTGTCAAGAGAGAGGGGACTTAACCAAATGATAAAGAGAACCAAATGGCTTGCGGATGTTACCAAGTGTCAAGCAAGTGCTACTTCAAAAATTAAAGGGGGGGGACAAAGTATCAAAATCTCATGGGATTGACATGTAAAGCTAATGAAGGAGTAAGAAAACAAGCCCGTAGACGGTGCAAAGTGTCCACCCATTGCTTTCCCTGGAGCCTTAAATAAAAGTAGAGTTTTAAGGATGTGCAAGTCTTTCACATGGATCTTGTAACAAATAGACTCCATATTCAAAGCAGACCATAAAGATGATAAACCATCCACTACGTATAAGTGATTTAGGGTCTTGTTGTCTCCAAATCAATGCACCCCCTGAATGGCCTGAAATGAGTCACATCATTCAGTGTGATTGGGACACATGGGATCACCTCTCAAGCTGTGGGACTTGGGCTTGAGATGAACCTCAAGACAATGTCAGCTTCCTATTTCTAAACTAAACACAACACTACTTCTAATGTAAGAAATATGGCTAACTAGTCCTATGCTATCATTTCATGGGATTTAGGGGAGAAGAATACAAGGAAATAAAAATTATTCTAGAAGTGGTGATGCACCAAGAAAAGGGGTATTTAACTTTGATAAGGGTTAATGTGGGTATGATGATTGCATCGCTAGCCACCTTCACCTATTGCAAATTGGAAAGGATATAAAATATCATAGACTAGAAGCACACATTCCTCTGTTAAACCTTAAACATACATAGTAAAGGAATCAACTTTGATGTGATACATAGATAAGTTATCAAAGGGATAATCATATGAACATGTCCGGTATTAAATTAAATGATAATAATAATGCAACTCTTGATCAGCAGAAGGAAAATATTTTCTCACAACTGATAGGAAGTAATCACACTATTCTTTTCTCAATATGAAATAGATAATCTGAAATAAAGGTAAATTAATAAATTAATGCTAGTGAATCACATTCACAAGGCAAGTAATGATTAATCATTCAACACAATAAAATATATTTTCAAGTGCAAGGAATAAATTTGAATATAATTAAAAGCTTTCAATAAAACTCTAGAAGCACTCTTCCAAGCTTGAAGAGTAACTTTCCTCCAAATCTCTCCAAAATATGTATATTTAAATAATGGAAGCACTCCACTATTTATAAGTTCCTAGGTTGAGCCATTATAGCTAGGCCTTTAACTAACATTTAACTAAAAATAGTAATGTCATTAATAAGAGGGAATAGGCTCCCATAAAAGTAGCAAATTTTTTGCAGAAGGTTGACCAAGTCAACCCTATAGCTTTGACCATTTCCAGAGCTTGAACTTGTCCTTTCATGGCTGCTTAGCTTTGGCTTGGTTCATCTTCATCTCTTTTCTCTGTAATATTTTGTTTTCCTTCCTCCCATATGTCCATTTGGTGTCTGTATTTTAAGAAATGCTTGACAATACCATGTGTTGCTTCATCTCCAAGTCCACATGCATAGTGATTCACTACGTCCGCTATTTTGATCTCTTCTGTGATCCTATCCGGAAACCTTCGAAGCTTTCTTATGAATTTATTTAGTCTCCCTATGAAGTTCTGACATAGAACCAGTCGATCAATGGAGTCACTATTAAAGGTCTTCGTAACATCATTGTCCTGCTCCACTAAATCGTTGAAATTTTCTTTAATCTGGTCCTCAGCAAGAGCATTGACGTTCTCACTGAAAAACTTATAGTGGGCATTTTTGAAATCTTTAGAGATATCATTGAGGGCATCTGTAATTTCTAATCTCTTTTCCTCCAATTTTTTGATCACATCTTGTAACACCTGACACTAGAATTCCATAGATTTTTGATATTCAAACAATTTAGAGGCATCATCAATCACCTCTTCCTACAGAAGTAAATCAGAATCTTATTCTCTAATGTCATTCCATGTTGCCAAAGTTAAATTTAAATTATTATTATCTTCAGAGAGATATTTTTCCATCTTAGCAATGGTGGCTTTCACAATCTGTAAATCAGTATAAATCTCTACAGCTTCCTTAATCAGAGGATTGGCCTCTTATAAGATTCTTTCCATCCTTCTATTCATTGTTCTCCATTTCTATCCTAGCTTCTCAAGCTCATGATAAGATATGTCATCAATTGTAGATAAAATTTTCATGGTCGTAGTAGTTTAGATGTCAGTGAATGGAGTGGGCTGAGTTACTCTATGCAGCAGTGTAGTGAGTTGATCGACCTTAGCCTTAAGCTCATCCTTGGTGGCCTTATCTTTGTCTTATTTCTCCAAAAGGACCCCAAGAGTAGTGTGTACATCTTGCTTGGATCCTTCATGAGTAGCCTTCCCCAATGAGAATTTTGAGATTGGGTAGTCTGTTGCTATGATGGTTTCTTTAGTTTTCCCCTCAATAGGGGTAGCCACTTAGATCACACGCTCTCTTAATGGATTTACCATTAGACTTGATACAGTTCTTGGTCTCTTGGCTTGTCTTTTTGGCATGGACTCCAATATAATAAGATCTATCACATCTCCCAGAGGAACCTTTTTCTTTTTCTTGGGAATCTATCTAAACAACTACTCTAGTATGGCTAGAGCTGAGGAAGACGGAGTAGCAGATCCAATACCTAAAGTACTAGTTAGGGAAATATTACTAGAAATGCTAGCTGATATCTGAGAAGAGGTGGAAATGATGGAAGGTGTGGGAGTGAGGGAAACCATATGAATTGATAAGGAAATGTTGGGGATTGAGATCGAAGAAAATGAGAGTGTCAAAGGAAGTGAGGAGAAAATGGGTAACCCAAATTTTTCCCCAGCTGATAAAACTGGAAGTGACAAAAATACTTGGGCCATAGAAGGAGATGGGAAAGAGGAAATGGTGGTAGAAGTGGAGGGATCTGATATTGGGAGTGATAATAGAGGAATGGGAAGATGGGATGGATCCTGAATGACACTAGGGGAATCACTTCCACAATCTTAGTGACTGACATTATAGATGTTGTAACCCTGGGAGCAGTAGACCTAGAAAGAGATGAGCCACCAACCATAAATGAGATATTTTTTGGAACCATAGGAACCCTTTGAGTTGATATATTTCCTTTTGTAGGTGTTGGTTGGTTTACTGCTGATGTAGACCCTGTATTTGAAGATTGATTTTCCCCTTTGGGTGAGATTCTCAAAGTGGCCAACCAATTGAAAGTTATTTTTAGAATGGGGCATGCCCTTTCTTTGGTATTGTTTCACTCTTCCACATACTAATCAACCCATGGCAGTGGTTGATTTGTAACATAATTATCCTGTAAGTTCTTTGGCACATCAGAAAACCCAAACTACCACACTTCATCAAGGGCTAATATTTTCTAATCCCTTTTCCACACGATTTATTTGTCTCAAAAATGGATCCATATGTCTTCTACTTGGGGCATATGCGCACTGGACTTTCATGTATCCCAAAACTTACCCCAATAGTCAAAATTAGTTCATGGATGGAAGGTCCACAGGGTTATCTCAGCCATTTTAGCATCCACATTTCTGCCTTGTGGATAGTTGGGCAAGTATACCTGCCAATTTTAATAGGGAAATGCATTCCCACTTTGTGATGCTTATTTTAGATTTTTTGGTAATCCAAAAACTGCCAAACAAATTCCAAAAGAACCCACTTGTTAGTGGGGCACCTTGGCTGCTTGCTTGGGGTGCCTATGAAACCTGAAATCCAAAGGTAGGTGAATGTGGGAAAGTAAAGGTAGATTGTTCCGTATTCTCACACCTCTTGGAAAGCCTCATCGGAAATTCATCGATTACATAGCTCCTTGTTGAAGTGATTGAGGAAAACAAGGAAGAAAACATCATTGATTCTTCGGAAGTGCTTGCACCCCCTCATCCAGAGTAAGATGGGGATCAAACTCGTATATTTGGGATGTGCTGCAAAAATATCTGGTGTTTAATCCTGAGAAATCCCCCATGGCAGTAGCTGCATATACTAGGAAATATTTCATGTAGAAGGATTTAGTTTCTTCCACCTTACACAACTGGTAGCAAATGTTGCTACTGATATGTTCACCCCATCAGATAAACTCATCATTTTTCTTAATAGTTTCTATGTACAAGAACATCCATTCTTGGAATTCCTTACAGAAGGAACACCTAAAACTCTGCTCAAGAGTATAATGAGATTGTTGACCTCCTGAATGAAATCTGATCGATGTATAGTCTTGGGAAACTTGGAAAAATTATTATTCAGGTAGGACTTCATCATGACCTTCGAGCATACTTCCTTTTTTATCCTAGTGCTCAACTGCTATTTCAGGTGACATATTGGTGTAATATTGTACATCTGGAAGTTTAAACAAGTCTTCAAAGAAATCCGAGTCTAGATGGATTACCAACTTATCATCGCTATCTCTTATCGACATAGAGCCATTTTCATAGTGGGCTACTACAGCTAGGATAAATTATGGGCATTGCACAAATGTGGGAAAATCAGTGGGAAGGGAAACACCACTGTCGAAGATCACCTACATCCATGGATTTGTATTCGGGGCCTTTAATATTTCCCAAATCTTGGGAAGATCAATCTGTCTGAGATCGGTGTCCCCAATATTTTTGAAATCAGAGGTTAAGCATTATTGGGGAGAAAATCCAAGAAATATGTACTTCATCTTTTCTTTCCCCTTTGAAGTGGAGGCAGACATCAAAACCTGTGTTTCGGGAGTTTAAATGTTACATAAATTCTAAAAACCTGAGAGCAAGAAGAATCCAAAATCCTAAACTGAAAAAGTCTGAAAGGAGTCACTGAAAGAAATCTCTGAATTTTTTTTTCCAAAGTCAGAAGTCCCAAAAATCTAAAATTCCCGATTCTTCGAAAATCCAAAATCTGGATTCTCTGAAAACCTAAAACTGAAATCTCTGAAAAAAATTCCCGATGTCAGGAAGTCTGAAAGAAATCTCCAAAGTGAAAAATCCAAAATAAATCTTCGAAGCAGCAATTCTCTGAAATCCGAAATAGGAAAACTTTGAAGATTTTCGCTGAAATTTTTCTCCAAAATAGTTTCCTGCCTTGTGATTTTTTGAAGGAATTCTCTGAAATGAATTTTCCAAAAAGAATCTCTAAAATAGTATTTAGAGGAACTACAAAAAATAAGTGTTAAGAAGCCAAGATGGAGAGAAACAAGGGGAAGTATGAGGGACCTAGAAAGATCCCCATACTTGAAAACCTAGAGAAAACCTCCATAGAAAAACATGGTGAAAAAGAAAGAAATTATAAGAAAACTCAGAGGGAAAACAAAAAGAAAACCAAATGGGAGAAGGAGGATGAAAAATACCTAAACCAAAAGAAAATAAAACAGAAAACATATCTTGAAAAGGACACCAAAAAGTACGAGAGTGAAATGTCAGAGTGAATGTGTCAAGTAAAAATAAAAAGTTAAAAATTCATCATTATATAGAAACCCTGACATTAATGGTAAAAATATGATCCGTATGGAGGTAGGTGAGAATTAATCATGCATATAACCTCTGAAGTTTCGAAACCCAAAAGCCTAAAATTCCAAAAATTTAGGATTTCACACTTTGGAAAAAAGGGAAGCAAAAAGATGAATTGGCAACTAAAAGTATGAAACTTGAAAACCCGAAAGTCTGAAAATTCAAAATTTCAGAGTTTCAAACATGGGAAAAAATCAAGTGAAAATCCTAAAATGACTTGGAGAACTCTAAAAACCTGAAACCCAAAAGTCCAAATTTTCAGAGTTTCAGACTTTGGAAGTCTGATTTGGATTTAAACAAAATGAGCCAAAAAGTTCAGAATTTCTAAAAAATTGAAATTTTGAAAATTTGGACTTTCAGAGTTTCAGACTTCAGAAAATTTCAAATACAATTCAGAAATTGATCTTTAAAAACTCTGAAAGGGAAAAACCCTGAAGTCCAAAAATTGAAAATTTTAGATTCTTGACCTTAGTAAAAATCATTGTGTGAGGATTTCCTTAAAAACATAAGTCTGACATACAACCTTCCTCTGGGTAGGTTAAATGGTTAACATTTTTGGTGATCTCCAGGGAAATCTTGCCTGCTAAGCTTCTAGACTAGTATCCTTAAGAAAAACATTGGGCAAATGAGTCTAAATAACCAAGACCCAAAATAGAAAAAAACACAAGCAAAAAGAAAAGAAAAACAAAACCATGTGTAGAGCACTTGGAGAAAAATAGAAAAAAACTGTACATGGTGGAACCTCCTCAAAAGTAAGCTTTGAGGTGTATCCCATTCACATGAATGGGAAATTATTCTCCATTGATTCTGGATAAGAAAAATGAATTTACCTCTTTACAACTTGTAATAACATAGGACCCACTCCAGAGAGCATCAAACTTGGCATGCTTGCCTGTTTTGGCACGATCTTCATCCCATTTTAGAACCAAATCCCCTTCCCTGAACAACCTATCAGAGTATTTATTCTTAAAGTATTTATTAACCTGAGGTTGATGTTTAGTCAACATATTCATGGTAGTATTTTGAATCTCCTCTAGCTCCATGAGTTCTTAAAACCTCACTGTTAAGGCCTCATCCTCCATAACTTCTAGCCAATATGTCAAATATAGGGAAGGAATTTCTAGGGAAAATGGCATATTTTCTTCCCTTCCATATACAAGCATGAAAGGAGAAACCCCAGTGGCCTTTTTAGGTGTTATTCGATCTTCCCATAGATCAACCTTAAGCTATGTATGCCAGGTCCTTTTGTTGGCCTCCATCATGTGCTTGATGATCCTTATCAGGTTCTTATTATTGGATTCGCCCAACCCATTTCCTTGTGGATAGTAGTTAGATGAAGTCTTGAGATAGACCTCGTTCTTGATGGCCCATTCACTTATTTTCATCCTGAGGAGCACCATTACATTGTTAGAGATAACAATAAATGGAACAGTGAACCTTGTCATGATGTTTTCCAAGAATTCAAGGACTACTTTTTCATTACTTTCCTTTAAGGCCACCACTTTTTTCCATCGAGTGAAATAATTTTTCACAGTAAGGACCCATTTACGTCCTTCACTGGATGGAGGATTGATCATACCAATAAAATCCAACCCCCATTAAACAAAGGGTTGATCCACCTGAATGGGATGCAATGAGAGAGCTATCATCCTTTGTTTGCTTGCAAAGAGAGCACACTCCTTACATTTTCTTACCCAAAAATGGGCATCTTTGAACAATTTTGTCCAGTAATAACTGGCCCTCATGATCTTGGTAACAGTCATTCGTGCTGAGTAATGACCTCCTGACAACCCATTGTGAAACTCCTCCAATATCTTGGTCACTTGTTCTAGTTTGATGCAACGTAAAATAATGTCATTCAAATCCTTTCAAAAAATAATGCCATCTACCACAACATATGGAATGGACCAGAGACGGAAAGTACGTTGTTGAATCTTATCCATATTTTGGGGATATACTCTCGAGAGAAGGAAAATTTCCATTTTATTTAACAAATCAATCTGACCATTTCCTTCCTCAATATTGAAGAGCGCAACATCATTATCTTTCTTGGTTTCCATGTTTGTGGCTAATTACTAGCATAACCCCTTTCCGCTGAAAATTTTAGTGACTTTAATATGTACATCATACTCCATTACTTTCATGATCCACCTAGCACATTTCTCATTCATCTCCTTATTTAACAAGAACTCCTTAATACCAGGATGAGAGACCATCAAGTGTACCTTGTTGTTAGACAACATATGCCTAAACTTCTTCAGAGCTCGAATGACTGCAAAGACCTATTTTTTGACTAAAAAATATTTGGGCTCATATTCCTTGAGAGACTAACTGAAGAAGGAAGTTGGTTGATCTATCAGATCGTCGTTCTGCTGAGTGAGGATACCTGAAATACTCTCATGCCCTGTGAAAGCATAGAGAATAAAATCCTTATCAAACTAGGGATTTACCAACGTAGGATATTGGGAAATATCATTTTTGATGGCCTCAAATCTTTCTCTCCCTTCCTTCATCCATGAGAAAGGAATGTTATTTTTAAGCATGGCCATCAACAGTTTGGATAACGTTGCAAATTGGGGAATGAATCTCCGAACAAAAATTATAGTTCCCAGGAAACTATGGAGACCCTTATTGTGACTTAGGAGGGATAGAGAAAAAATTGACTGAATCTTGGCTGGGTCAATTAGGATTCCTTCAGTGGAAACAATATGCCCCAATGGCTTGCCTTATTGAACTAAAAAAATGCATTTTTTTGGGATTTAGTGAGATTCCAAACTCACTACATCTTCGAAAAACTTTCCTTAGATGTGCAATATGATCTTCAACATGTTTGGAATAGATAGTTATATCATCAAGTTAAACCAAGATCATATCATTGATGAGTCCTTTAAATTCCATGTCCATGGCTCTTTGAAAAGTAGCCCCTGCATTGGACAATCCAAATGGCATTTTGTTATACGCATATTTTCCCCACTTAGTAGTGAAAGCCATTTTGAATTGATCATATTCTTGGACCAAAATCTGATTATTCCCTGAATGGCCATCCAACAAAGAAAACCTTTGAGCTCCTACCACTGTTTGGAGGATCTGTTCCATTGACGGAAGAGGGTAGTGATCTTTTAATGAGGCATGGTTCAGATCCCTGAAATCTATGTAAAGCTAGATCTCCTTGTTCTTTTTTCTTATGGGAACTATATTAGCCACCCATGATGAGTGCTTGATGGGAAAAATTATGCAAGCTTCAATAAGTTTGTTAGCTCTTTCCTCATTAGCGGCTCAACCTTGGGATTGATTGGCCTTTGTTTTTGATGAACTGGCTTAGAGTTCGGATCTAGTTCAATCATATGTTGAGCTAGGATTGGGTCAAAACCACGCAAGTATTTGTAGATCCATGAAAAAATATCATGATATTCCTGACACAACTCAATGAAAGATTCCTTTTCTTGAGCAGTGCATACCTTACCAATATTTAAACATTTCTGGTAGGCCACCTCAACTTCCTCAAAATATTCTTCTTTTACCACCATATTTGTGTTTTTCCATTTGGACTAGTAATCCGAATTGAAGATAGATTCAAATGTGACCAGACCTTTTGGAAATTTTTTTCCTCTCAACTGAATGACTTGGTCACCATAGGATTCCTGTAATTTACCTTGGTGTTTGGTGGAAAACTGTACTTCTTGTTATTGAAAAAGAACAATCTTCTCGTCACTAATGAAAACTTGCCAACCGCTTACATTATCTGGTGCTACGGGATGGACAACCATTTTGAATGTTTACTTCCCTTCCTTCATGATATCCACAGGTATATTATATTGAGATCTAATGGTGGTGAGCCTATCATCATTTTGAATCTAATTTCTAGGAACTGCATGAATTCCGAAAGCTTCGAAGTCCTCTATTAGGTCCCAAACTCGATTCTTGTATGACCTTAAGAGATCATTCTTTGATGCATTGTGGGATGTTTCTTGATGAAAAACCAATTCACTATCACCAAAAGTGATAAGGGATTTGATTCTTCTTTTTTGGGCCAGCTACAACCCTTGTATAAGAGCTTCATATTCAGCGACATTAGTAGTGCACCTGAACTGCAATTGAAAGGATGAGAAATATTTATCCCCTCCTAGAGAAATTAACATAACCCATGTGCTAGATCTATTTTTACTTCATCAGCCATCAAAGAACATCTACCATAGTCTTTTTGTATCACTTCATGCTTTAACCAGCTGAGGTATGATGGCATCTTCCTCATGAATGCAATACGTACCTAATCCAGTCTCTTCCAAGAACAACAGACCTGATTCTTCATTAGCCAATAAATCAGCATATGGGTCCTATTGATGGTCTATACTTACCTCATCAAGCACTGTATCAGGAACCTCTTCCATAAAAGTAGTTGGTTCATGATCTGCATCCTCATTTTTCATGATCACAAATGGCGTAATTAGCTTCTATAGGTTTGGGTGTGTAAGGTTACACTTGATTGTGACAAATTTTTTTTCCCTTATAGTTACCTTCATCCCATAACGATTTCTCAAGATCATATGTGACCAATCTGATGATAAATAACCACCCATTTTTGTGGTGATATCTTGTGATAAACAAATGAAAAAGAGAGGAGGAAGGTCAATGAAAAATATGTCTTGTGTAAATGTTAAGCTAGGACAAGCATGGATGGTAAGTTAGAGCCCTTTAATGACCCCCACAGTTCATACTACAGTACCATCAAGTTGAAGAACCCCTCTTGTAATTGGAGTATATGGAATCTGCAGTACGTCTATAACTTTCTTAGGTATTACAGAGCTGCTTGCTCCAGAATCGATCATAAAATTGTCCACCAAATGCTCACCAATAATTAGCGAGATATAGAATGGTCGAGGCTTGTTGGTCTTAGCATGTAATTTTTTCTCAAGTTGGCACAAGCTGGTTGCCACTGCTACTTCTTGACCTAACGATCGGTTAGTAGTCCCAAAACTATTCAAAGCCTCAAGCAGCAAGTTCCTTTGAGAAGGAATTGAGAGTGCATCCCACATTGTGACACTCAAATTAGTCTTCTTAATTTTCTCTACAATTTTGAATGGGATTACTCCCACTTTGCTAATGCCTTTTGGGGAATTAGAATCCTCCTTTGGGTAATGCTTATTAGGCATCATGATACTTGAAGTTCCATCTCTCTTTGTAGAATGATCAACAGATATTTCTAGTGATTTATTATTCGTGGCTTTACCATCTAGTACTTGTGTTGGGGAATGAGAAGTTGATATCTGATCAGTATTGGAGGACTGTGGATCTATTTCCATCTTCTTGGAATGTGTGTTGGATGCTACAGTGGATACATTGTCATTTAAACCCCAAAAAACTTTTGCTTTCCAATTTAGTAGTGTGGTTTCCTTAGGAGGTTGGTCTTGACTTCCAGAAGTGGATGGCTCAGCAAATGATTCAAGTAGAGCAGATATACTTTGGACCATAAGATCTTGACTTAAAACTCCATTTGGGTAGAGATTCTGATTATGGGGCTGAGAGCAAGGGTAACACTATTCATTGTCTTGGATGATGTTATTTTGAATTAGAACTATGGCTCTTGATGAGATGGTAGTAGAAGGGTTCCGAAAATTCAAAGGCTTAACATTTTTATCTTGGGTTATTGATCCATAGGGATCAAAAATATCTCTACTTCATCATTAATAGTTAACACAAAGAAGAGAAACAATAAAACCGAGGTTCTATCTTTTAAGTAATAGGACCACCGCCCTGTGCAGGGTGGTGGTTATAGAACCGCCACCTAGCCAGGGTGGCGGTCCAAGGACTACCGGTCTGCATAGGGTGGTGGTCCTGGCCATTACAGACATAAAACTAAAATCAAAATGAACAACCTTTGAATTTGAAAGGATGTTCATTTCTCTTCTCCTTCATGACCTTTCCCATTCTCCAGTACATGGGAGGACATGAGAAAGGCTATAAATACATGATTGAGGAGGTGTATAAGGGCATCGAAGCATGGGAGCAAGTGAGCAAGAATTCTTGGTGCTGGAAATTGTATTTTGTAGAAGAAAGGAGTGTTGAGATAGAGCAAGTAAGTAACAGAAAGGAAGTGCTGAGATATTATCTACTTCTCTTTCTTACTTATTGTAAATTCTATACTTGTTGATTTGAATTGGCCAGTAGAAGTGGGAAGAAAGAGAAATTGCCCTTCCCAACTAGTTTTTCCTCCATTAGAGGTTTGTTAGGATAAAATTTTTGGTGTTATGAGATTATATTATTTCCTTTACTACAATTTTTGATTTTAAGCACAATAGTAATTCATTCACTAGTTATCTCTATTATTTTCTAATAGGAAGTAAACAACAACGATTAATTTGTGATTTGTGAATAATTCCAAAGTTGAAGAATTTACAAATCATTTTGGTATTAGAGCTAACAAGTATCCAGGACTGTGGTATTTCATTCTTGAATTTCTATGATAGTGACAAGATCTAAAGGTGAAGAAGCTTGACCTTGCAATCTGGGGATTTCTACAAAGAAGTGGAAACAAAGAATTCGGGGAGAAATGGAGGAAGATAACTTGGTCCGTAGAATTGAGATGTTGGAGACCATGATGGATAGGATGTTTAGAAGGCAAGATGAACTTGCATATTTGTAGAAGATAGCTTCCGTCAAGAAAGACTCCATGGAATCAGTGTTTCTAGGCTTAGCCAAAAAATTTGGTATAGGCAAGAGCCACCATGAGGAATATTATGGGGAAGATCATGAAGAAGAGACTTCTAACACAAGAGAAAAGGTAAAATATAAACATACTCCTTTAAAAGTTGAGACTAGAGTCGAAATAAAAAGATTTGAAGGACAAGCAGATGCAGTTACTTGATAAATGGTTAAAGTAGTTAGAAGTCTATTTTATCATCCATAATGTCACTGAGGCACAAAGGATCACCTTTGCATGTCTCAAAATGGAGGGACATGCTCTAGTTTGGTGGGAAACTCACCTAACTACTTGTGAAAAGAAGAAGCATCCTATTGTAAAGTCTTGGCAATAATGTAAGGAATTACTTAGAGCTAACTTCTATCCTATTGGCCATAAAACTAACCAAATCATTAAATGGCAGTATTTTAGACAAGGTAGTGGTCAAAGTATGCAGGACTATAATACATAGTTTTGGAGGCAAGCCATGTTGTTGAACATGGATTTGGACGATGAGGATATTTTGACCAAATACTTGGGAGGACTTCACACTCACCTTTGAAGAAAATTAATCTCCACAAAGCCCAAGGATCTCAATGAAGCATGTGTACATGAATACTACATAGATGATGAGAAAAAGAAAGGAAAAGTAGATCCAAGGGTAAAGCAGTCAACAAATCAGCAAAAAAAGGATTATGGGCAAATAAGTGACAAGAGTAAGTGGAAAGGGAAAGGTAAACTAGCTGCCACTACTTTAAATACTTGTAAAGATCCCAAGAATTTTTACAAGAATTGTGATATCAATGGTCATACTTACACTACATGTTGGAATTTGCATCTGGAGTTACATCCAAAGAACCAAACCAAGGGCTCTAATAAGTCTATGATAGCTGTAAAGATAGAAGGGGAGGTAGAACTCAAAGATGAATCTGATGTAGACAAAAGGCTTGGATGCATGACCACCAACATGGATAGTGAAGAGGAGATGAGTAGACTATTCTAAATCAAAATCTAGATCAAGGGGATGAAGGTAAATCCTTTGGTTGATACCAGTTCTCAATCTAACTTGATTTCTAAGGCAGTTGTAAAGAAGCTTGGTTTTGAGACTTACGAGCATCCACACCCATATCATTTGGGTTGGGTGAAGAAGGGTGTTGAAATTTAGGTAACAAGAAGATGTAAGGTCAAGTTTGGGATAAATTTCTAATATATAGATGTTTTTGAAGCTGACGTTATTCCACTTGATGCTTTTGATGTGGTATTTGGGAGTCCTTACTTGTATGTTAGGGATGCTATCTTTGTGAGAAGGGAAAACTGGTATAGATGGGTCAAGGATGGGATCAACTATAACATCTAGGCACACCAGTGTAAGACATAGGTTACTATGGTAAGTGCTAACCAAGAAAAATGACTTATTTAGTAAAATCATAATCAATTTTGTTTACTTTTGTTAAAGGATAAACAAGATGGGGTAGACGTTTTAGAGATTTCTAACCAAGGAAAAATAGATTTGATAGTATTATTCAGTCTTTTCAGGAAGTATTTCAGGCTCCTAGTGGATTACCACTAAAATAGGAAGTAGAGCAAGAGATTTGCCTATTGCCAGAGTCACCTCTACGGATCATTGGGTTGTATAGGCAATCCTTGTTGGAGAGTACTGATGTAAAGAAACAACTCCAAGAACTAATAGAGCAAGGGGTGATACATCTGAGAACCTCACCATGTGGTTCACCTATTGTGATGGTGCCAAAGAAGGATGGTTCTTGGAGAATGTGCATCGAATACCGCGCTTTGAACAAGACCACCATAAAGAAAAGATATCCACTTCCCCGCATAGTGAGCTCTTGGACCAGCTTCAGCATGCCAAATTTTTCACGAAGTTGGATCTCAAGTCAGGTTATCACCAAGTCAGGATGAAGGAGGAGGATATATGGAAGACTGCCTTTAAAACAAAACAAGGTTTGTATGAATGGTTAGTACTTCCTTTTGGATTATGCAATGCACCCGCTACATTTATGATATTGATGAATGATGTATTACAGGATTTCATAGATTCATGTTTCATTGTATATCTAGATGATATCTTGATTTTTAGTGCCACATGGGAAGAACATATAACACATTTGCAGCAAGTCTTCCAAGTTCTTGAGGAGAAACAACTGCTTTATAATATGAAGAAATGTGAATTTACCAAAAATTCACTTGTCTATCTTGGGCATGTGGCTAGAGGATGTAACATCTTGATCATGGAGGTTACTATAATGAATTCTATTTTTTTAGCACTATAAATGTTGAAATGAGAATTTTTAGATGAAGGTGTATTCTTCAATATATAAAAATCATGTTTGCAATGAGTAAGTATTACAGTTATGAATTCGTGCATACTGTAACTTTGCTTACTTGGAAATGATGTCATTATATGTTGTGATTTGTAAGTTGTGAACCTACAGAATTGCTTTTATACTTGATGAATTTATATATGTTGACGGCACACCTTGAATAAATTCCATTTATCCAAGGTATGCTTCAACCTTCTTTATTGCCATCTTGTTGATTGACTTTCCAAATGAAATGAAGTTTGGAACCGAGCTGGGGTTTGTTGTAAATTTTAAAGAACCTGGTTTTAGGTATACTTACTTGGAATTATGCTACCAATGATAAGATTTGATTCCTTCGATACATATGACTTATAACGTTAGAAAGCGTAAGATGGTAAAAGGTTTGATACAAGGATATTAAGGCATATATTTAGCATTGGACGGAATGTCCTGCACTTTGTTGGTTTTAAACCCAAGGTGGTAAGATCCACTCGAAACCTATTATGGAATTGCTAAGGGTTATGTTTTAAACCTATGAAGTAATGTTTTATCCTACATGGATTTTAATATAAAGGTTTTTAATCTAACCTAAGGTGAATTCTAAAGACCTACGAACTAGAAGGAAACCTAACTATTAATATTGTGACCTAAACTATTACTAATCCTAAAAGGGACCTATGGGTTACATGGAAAATGGGAGGATGATGGGGATGGTTTCTAGACTTTAATGGTGGAATTGATTACAGTCCTTGCATTTTAATCACCAAGTTTTGCGGGAGCATGGGAAGTTAGACGTACCTAACTAATAATGTTACTTGATTCAAATTACATGCAAATTTTTTAAAGTAGAACTCGCCAAATTTAAATTGGTAGTAGCGTGAGGAAAGAGAGGGAAAATGCATTCAATGCCTTCAATGGCATCGGGTTCGGCGTAAAGACCGCCTAGGAATAAGAGAAGAGGATTTTGTGGGGTTATACTTATTCATTTGGGTTTTCTAGTTTTTGCTCTACGTATGGTGTTCTTCGAACCTATAAGTTCGTTTTTCGACCATTGTTTTATGGACAGCCTTTGGGATGTTTCTGAGCCTGTGAAAATGAGGAGACAATTGGGAGATTTTTCTATTAACGTTGTTTGAAGAGGAGAATTTATGAGAAGTTTGGCTGTGATTTTCTACAAGCCAACAAGAAATTTTACCAAGCATGTTAGGCTCTTCCTATTAAATAGCTATGATTTTTATTAAACTTCTTCAATAAAAGAACTCTGCTCTTAGAATTGCATGGTTTTATGCAAAAAATTTAATGAGGTTTTTTTTGG
The DNA here is from genome assembly GCA_019776745.2 of Taxus chinensis. Classification (NCBI taxonomy): domain Eukaryota; kingdom Viridiplantae; phylum Streptophyta; class Pinopsida; order Cupressales; family Taxaceae; genus Taxus; species Taxus chinensis. The sequence continues at coordinate 176,046,323 of CM034151.1, forward strand.
GGGTTGTGATTTTTTCTTGAATTTGTTATTTGGAAAAGATGCTATATGGTATTTTTCGGATGCATGCACGGAAAATCATTATTCTCAGATTGAAACTACAAGTAAATGTGAATTCCTCCACTACTATTAAGGTTTTAATGAAATGGGTGTTTGGTCTTGTTGTTTCCATTTTTGGTTTTGAATTTTCTGAAGGCAACCATGAAGTGTTTACTGGTTTCTTAGTTTATATGCTCAAAGGTTGCGGATTTCGTGGAAATGTTATAACAAAACTTTTTTGAATAGATTCTTCCTTGTTTGAGACACAATTTAAATACGAATTGGATTCCTTAGAGAATTAGTGATCATTATATTGTCTTCACATTTATATGTTCTAAAATGATATGTTATTTCTCTTACCTCTAGTACCCATAATGATAGTTTAAAAAGAATTATCTTCCTTATTTAAACATGAGATTAACTCAGTTTCTTATCGGAAGGAATTGTGTTGAAATATACAGTTTTCCTTTGTTTTCTTGAAATCAGTGATGAGTCTACATTTAGTGGATTTAAATTCCTTTATTTTTTTTATTGGAACTGGATGAGGGCAAATCCCTTGCCTTCGTGATTAAAAATTATTTTTTTACTATCCCAGTGGAATCAGGATCATGTTACTTGGTTGTATACTCTTACTCATTTTATATTTGGGATAAACATGTTGCTTTCAGTGAATGCAACTAATAATGATTGGTGTAGTTGGAATTTCAGTTATGGTTTGATACTTTTGATTCAGTTTTAAAATGAATTAATTAAAAACTTTTCTTTTTACGGTAGCTAATAAGTTACCAAAACTGTTCCAGTTTTGTATGGAAAGAAATACTTTATTGCTATGGGTTGCATATCACTATTTATATTTCGACAATATATTAGAAAGAAGTAATGAGAAATTCTATCTCATTTTGATTATTGAATTCCAAATTATTCTCTTTTGACTGTTATTTTTAGTTGATATCCCTCCTTACATAAGATCAACCAGTTCAATCGTGTTAGCTGGAAAAGATTATAGAATTGTTAACTGGAAGAAATACTTATTTTCCTTGCTGCCCTTTTCTAAATTTCTAGTAAAGAGATATTGAAATAACTTGTGACTGCCCTTGGGTGTATATAATAGTGTTTTACATTTTGTTCCTCTCTCTGATTTGGATGAATACCATGTTGTTGTAGAATTCAAAAAAGTGATATAGGTTTCTGTCATGGTGTCTGATTGCTTTTCCCTTCTGGGTTTGAATTCGGTTGAAATCAAGTGAGTAGTAAAACACAAAAAAATAGGGAGGAGTTTGGATGTAAGATTATAGTCATTTTGCTATAAGGATTTCATTTACAAAGATGGAACATGACTGATTTGATTGTATTCAAACACTGATTTATTACTTCTTTCAAATGATTCTAATCAGAGAATACTTAGAGCTAATATTATTTGGATTATTTGTTTAAATTCGAAATGAGCTATATTCATTTTTGAAAGAGATGGTTAGGTAATGGAGATATAATATTTCTTGTTTGTTGTAATTGTTTTTGAGGATTTTTCTCATTAATGGTATGGTATGATCATGATACTACTTACTGTGACATGGTTGTTAAATTGTTCATCCTTTTTGGTACTTAACTCTTATGTGATGTCCATCTTAATTATGGGACATTTCATAAAATCAGAGTTCTTTTACTGAAACAGTTAATCAAGAGCACTTCATTTTAATAGTAAGTGCTTAACATGCTCAGTTCGATGAACTGACCCGTGTTGGAAAATTCTTACAGATGGAGTACGTAAGTGTTAGAAGAAGACATGTTATTTTAGGATGTTTCTCCTTTTTAATTACGGATGGATTTTGTATGAAGTTTTATTCCTATTCTTTTCAAATGTACTTGAAAAAGGAAAAGTTATATCCTTTTTTGACTTTATCATGTTGATTGGTATGAGTAAAGTCTGACTATTTGGCCTTGTAAAATATGTATATTTTACCTTGAGGAATGAGAATAGGATTGAGTGTTATTTTATTGATTCTATTATTCGTTGAACTTTTTGTAAAGGGAATGGTAATATTATTGCTCCTACTTTATGATTTAATACTTGTATAAATGATGGATATTAAAATTAAATGAAATAATGGGAAAAGGGGGGGTTTGGTACCCTATTTCTTTTCTTAAATACAACTTCCAAGCTGGGGTTGTATAGAGGGTTAATCCTTAAGTCAATATGTACTAGTAATTGACATTAATAAAGGAATTAAATACTTATGAATTCTTGTGAAATAAATATTCAGAATTGCACCCTAACTAATGAACATCAAGCAAAGGTCAATTAATATCGGTAATTAGATTTCATTAATACTCCTTGGGGTGTCTTGTCCAAAGGATATTTGGAAGGAGGAAATCGTATATCCTCTTATTAAATCTAAAACTAACGTAAGGTAATAAAAAATAAATGAATACATGTGTATAATAAATGGACCTCATTCAAATGAGGTATAATGAAAAGGAAACCTAAACTTAGAATCAGTCATGACTGAACTTGATCAGGCTAGTAATTTAATCTTACTGTGTTAAGCTGATTTTGACTACAAGTCTAAAGCTTTAAATATTGAACCAAGAAAAAATATAAAACCATTTGGTAAGGAGGAATGATTATATATTAAGCTTCATGAAAAATTAGGTCATTCATGACTATACATCTTTAATGAACAAAAAGTTAAAAGGATCAGCAAGGTTGCTGAATGTATTCTTAAATTATAAAAATAAGAAGTGATCTAATTCTTAGTCGGATATGTATCCCTAGCTGGGAAGATTCCGCAAGATGTTGGAACTCACAAACTACAATAAGGTGTCATCATGAAGGCCAGGTCTTCATGATGACACAATGTTGCAGCTGACATGTTGCAACACCCTTTCGAATCGATTCATCTAGGTTTACATAAGCTTGGACTTGGCCTCAATTTTAATTTGGACCAAGTTAGGAATATGTCCTTGTGTATGAAGTGACTTGCGAAGACTAAACGTAACTAGACACATGCAATCGGCAAGGGTCGACGATGTATGTTTGTGTACCCATAGTCATCCTGAGTGATTCTCTACACTCCGTCATATTGTTAACTTGGATTAAGGTTCAACCTTGGACAAGAGGACTGATAGGAGTCAGAAAAGACCATTCTAGATAACATATGAAGTGAGGTGAAGGATGTATTTCATTGATGAGTATGATGTCTAGTAATATGATCATGCTAAGAATGTGAAAATATTTGGCAAAAGTATCACAAGCTGCTCATTGTGTTGTCTTAAATCACCTAGTTTAAGAAGAAGGATTTCAAATGAATATGGGTAATAGATATTTATATAGGTCTCTTAAATGGAACACTTCAATAACCAAAAAGGTCAAGGGAACTAGGTATACTTAGTATACAATACATGGATTAACATGAAGGATCAGTAAGCATCTGAGTCATGAAATGAGAGATCGATGAAACTCTAAGCCATGAAACAGGAGATCGGCAGTTCTTCGAGTCATTACAGCTGCATATGGTTATCTGTTATATGATTGAATGACATGGAATGTGTGTTACATATTATAAATATGTGAACAGAGAACATTGATCTAAAAAGAATTGTGTGTTCTAAATTATGTCATTTAGAAAAGAGAACAATTATTAATTAAACTTGAAACATGTGTTCTAAATTACATAATTTAGAGAAAAGAACATTAGGCAAAAAAAAAATTCCCTTGTTCTAATATCTTAAAATGGGAATGTTACATCTCGGTATTAGAGCTAAAGGTTACAGCTCTTGGACCTATTGAGTCCACAATTTAATAAGATTTACCTTTTCTTGTTGAACAAAAAATGGTTAGAACAAGAGGAAATGCTGCAAACAACCCGCTACTGGGTGGAGAAGCAGCTACTACCCAAAAAATAGATGAGATCCTTACTACTCTGCTAGATACAAGAGATCGTCTGGCTATTTTGGAGTAGCAAGCAATGGGCAATGAGGAGGAGGAAGAAGAAGCTGATATTAATGATCAACCACCTCTTGTGGACAACATCAATGGAGGAAATCCAGGTGTTGATAATAGTAATGTGAACATTCCTAATTAGCCTAAAAATAAAAAGGCAAGATTAGTGTCTGAACTCACAAATGATATAAAAATAATAATTCCTCCTAAGTTTGATGGAACTACACTTGGGGATGGGGCTGAAAATTGGCTTAGTGAAATGGAGAAGTACTTTATGATAAGAAACTTCTCCGAGGAAACAAAAGCAATATGGGGAGCATATCAGCTTTCTCATGAAGCATCATCATGGTGGGACAACCGTAAGGTTGAGTTGAACATTGTTGAAACAGACATAACTTGGGATCAATTCAAAAGTTACTTTAGGCAACGATGGCTACCTCAACTTTTTTATGATAAAAAAATGACTGAATTTCAAAACTTGTCTCAAGGAAATTTGACTGTGACAGAATACTGGGAAGGGTTTGCTAAACTCCTTAAGTATGTACCACATTATCAAATTGATGAGAAGTTCAAGATATGAAACTTTATAATGGGACTGAATCCCATCATTGGTGGTGAGGTAGATGTCCACAGTCCGACCACTATGGAAGGAGTTGTCGAAAAGGTAATAAGACAAGAACAAAAAAAAAGAGCAATATTTGCTCATAGGGAGGAGATTAGGAAGAAGATTTCCAACTCTTCTTCATCTCTTGCACCTAAAAAGGGACCCTGGAAGAGTTTTGGCATGAAAAGTAAAACTGTTGCGGATAAGAATAAGAAAATAGGGATGAACAAACCTATTGCTAGTATGCAGAACAACTTTACCAAAAATAGTGGTAATGGACAAACGTCCTATGGAAGCCAAAATGATAACTTCAAGGCAGGAAATAAATTTGAGCCTAGAAAGGGGCCCATCGAAGGTTGTTTTAATTGTGGAAAGGACCATTATGCAAGTCACTTTCCTTTAAAGAAGGACGATCACGATCAACATCATAGGATACACGTTGTAGTGGCTAACAAACAAGTTGAAAAACAATTCACACCCATAGAAGTTCTGGGTAAGTTATTTGGTATGCCTGTGGTTATACTTTTTGATACTTGAGCTACTAAATGTTTTATATCTACTAATATAGCATTGAAATTAAAAATAAAAGTTGAAAGAATGGATAAGACATAGATGGTACATTATGGAAATAATGTTGTCCATATAGTTAATATGTGTCGTTTTGGGGAAGTCCTTGACTTTTCTAGTTTCTCCACAGAAGTTGACCTTTATGTTACCCCTTTGGGGTCATATGATGTAATCATAGGTGTTAATTAGTTGGCAGAACATAAGGCGAAGGTTGACTGTTATGAAAAATAGATTTGTTGTTTTGATGACCTGTAGAAAAAAAAGTCATTCAGGGTGTAAAATGTGAGATTGCAGTTAGGAAACTAACAGCTATGTAACTAAAAAGGGCTAAAAATAGAGGCTACATTTTGTATGCCATAAAAATGACAGAAATTGCTGAAGAAGATGATGATTTTATGGAAAAATATCTGATGTTGAGAAATTTCAGTGATGTATTTCCGAAAGAATTATTGGGTCTTCCGCCAAAATGGAAGTTTGACTTTTCAATTAATATCAAACTAGGAACCAAGCCCATATCAAAGGCACTCTATAAAATGACCACCATCGAGTTGGTAGAACTTAAGGCTTAGTTGTAGGAAATTTTGACTAAAGGGTTGATAAGACTGAGTGTCTCGCCATGGGGAGCACCGGTAATTTTTGTAAAAAAGAAGGATGACACACTTAGATTGTGCATTGATTAGAAAATATTGAATAAGGAAACTATTAAGAACCGATATCTGCTTCCTAGGATTGATGATCTGTTCGATCAGATATGTGGAGCATCATTTTATTCAAAAATAGATGTTTGATCTAGATATCATCATTTGAGAATAAAAGAGGAAGACATTCATAAAATAACTTTTAGAACAAGGTACAGACATTATGAATTCACAATACTACCTTTTGGGTTGACGAATGCACCTGCCTCCTTCATGAATTTGATTGATAATATTTTTCAAGAATACTTGGACAAATTTGTTCTTGTATTCTTGGATGACATTCTCATATACTCTAAAAATGTCAAAGAGCATCAGGAGCATTTAAAGATAGTACTGGGAATCTTGAGAAAGAGAAAGTTGTATGATAAGTTGTCTAAATGTTCCTTTTATGTTGTGGAAGTGCATTATTTGGTACATGTTATAAGCAAGAATGGAATAGCCGTAGATCCTTCAAAGATTGTAACTATAATTGAGTGGCCTGCACCCAAGAATGTGCATGAGGTTAGAAGCTTCATGGGCCTAGCAAAATTCGTTAAGGAATTTTCTAAGATTCCTACACCAATAACTTCATTACAGAAGAAAGATAAGAAATTTTTTTGGAGTGACAAATGTGAATATGCCTTTAAGATTCTAAAGGATCAGTTAACTACAGCACCTATTCTAACTGTACCTGACCCGAATGGAGGTTTTACAGTCATAACAGATGCATCTAGGGAGGGTCTCGAAGGTATTCTATTACATAATGATCACGTCATAGCTTATGAAAGTAAAAAACTCAAGTTACATGAATAGAATTATGCTCCACATGACCTTGAGCTTGCTGCCATCATTCATGCACTTCAAATGTGGAGGAATTACCTTCTTGGTAAGCCTTTTGAGCTAAAAAATGACCATCTTGGGTTGAAGTATATTTTTACTCAGCCAAACCTGAATGCAAGACAACGAAGATGGTTAGAATTCCTATCTCAATATGATTTTGATATAAGCTATATTAAAGCAAGGAAAATAGGGTATCAGATTCTCTGAGTCGTAGGAAGCACATTTCTACTCTTATAACATTAGGGACTCAGTTTAAAGATGAGGTGAAAAGTGTCATGGAATTTGACTCTTATTTTCAGCAAGTTAAGACAACACTTGCTGCAGATCCAAAAGATGTAAAGTATAAAGGTTTTCATTTTGACAATGAAGGAATTTTTCAGTTTGAAAATAGGGTATATATACCCTTGGAAATTGATTTAAGAAAGAAATTATTAGTTGAATTTCATAATTCACCTTTTTCTAGACACCCAGGCATCATGAAAATGCTTCCTAATATAAAGCAACAATATTTTTGGAAGGGAATGAAAAAGGATGTGATGGAATTTGTGACACACTGCTTGGAATGTCAGTGTGTTAAGGTAGAACATATGCATCCCCTTGGGTTACTTTACCCTCACAGCATTCCAAAATACAAATGGCAAGTGATAACTATGGATTTCATTCAAGGATTGCCTATGTATAGGAATAAACATGATGTTATCCTGGTTATTGTTGATAAACTAACAAAAGTGACACACTTTATTGCTGGTAATCTAAAAGATGATTCACCGGTGTTAGCAAGAAGGTTTGTACATGAGATTTTCAGGCTACATGGGATACCCGAATTAATCATATCGGATAGAGACCTAAGAATGACATCAAGATTTTGGCAAACACTTAATGTAGCCTTGGGAACTAAACTATATTTCAGTTCTGCATATCATCCAGAAATGGATGGACATACTGAAAGAGTCAATCAAGTTTTAGAGGATATGTTAAGAATGTATTGCATGGATCAGCAGTGTAAATGGGATGAGTACCTCCCACTACTTGAATTTGCGTATACTAACACATATCACACGTCTTTAAAGATGGCACCTTTCGAAGCATTGTATGGAAAGAAATGCAGAACCCCTGTTAGCTAGGACAACATAGAGGATAGAGAGATAATTGGGCCAAAAATCCTTACAGAAATGGAACAACAAATTAAAATGATTTGGGAACATTTAAAGGAGGCTACCAATAGGCAAAAGAGTTATGTAGACTTAAAATGGGTTGAAAGGAAATTTGAACTTGGTGAGAAAGTCTTTCTTTAGGTTAAGCCGAAAAAGAGTTCTATAACTTTTGGCAAGGCTGCCAAGTTATCACCTCATTATGTGGGACCTTTTGAAATCATTGAAATAATCAACCCTATATCTTATTGTTTAGTTGTACCTCCTACTTTATCATGAATGCATGATGTTTTCCATATTTCCTTGCTTAAGAAATACGTATCAGATTATCACATGTGCTAAATTGGGATTCCTTGCAGGTCCAAGACCTCAGAATAATTGTGGTTAAGCCCATTCGAGTGTTGGGAACTTGCCAGTTGCACTTAAGAAAATGGGAAGTGAATCAATGTAAAGTCCAGTGGGACCAATTTAGTGAAGAAAGTGCAACTTGGGAGAATCTCGAAGAAATGAGATCTTCTTTTCCATACTTGTTTGATCTAAATTAAGTTCAAAAAACTAATAAATCTACCAAACTTCGGCAACTACTAGATTATTTGATGGTTATTTTAAATACTATTTTGAAATCATTGAAATAATCAACCCTATAGCTTATTGTTTAGTTGTACCTCCTACTTTATCATGAATGCATGATGTTTTCCATATTTCCTTGCTTAAGAAATACGTATCAGATTATCACATGTGCTAAATTGGGATTCCTTGCAGGTCCAAGACCTCAGAATAATCGTGGTTAAGCCCATTCGAGTGTTGGGAACTTACCAATTGCACTTAAGAAAATGGGAAGTGAATCAATGTAAGGTCCAGTGGGACCAATTTAGTGAAGAAAGTGCAACTTGGGAGAATCTCGAACAAATGAGATCTTCTTTTCCATACTTGTTTGATCTAAATTAAGTTCAAAAAACTAATAAATCTACCAAACTTCGGCAACTACTAGATTATTTGATGGTTATTTTAAATACTATTTTGAAAACTTAAATTTTAGTTCTATTATTAAAATATGAATGGAAGGACGATAATTGAATTTTTTCCTAAATTTCTATGGTTTAACTAATTTGATCATCTGGACGATGATTCTTGTAAGAAGGGAGGTATGTAACATCTTGATCATGGTGGTTACTATAATGACTTCTATTTGTTTTTGGCACTGTAAATTTTGAAATGATAATTTTTAGATGAAGGTGTATTCTTCAATCTTGAAAAATCATGTTTGCAATGAGTAAGTATTACAATTCTGAATTCATGCATATTGTAACTCTGGTTACTTGGAAATGATGTCATTATATCTTATGATTTGCAAGTTGTGAACGTGCATAATTACTTTTGTACTTGATGAATTTATATATCTTGACAGCAAACCTTGAATCAATTCCATTGATGTAAGGTATACTTCAACCTTCTTTATTTCCATCTTGTTGATTGAATTTCCAAATGAAATGAAGTTTGGAACCGAGCTGGGGTTTGCTATAAATTTTAAAGAACCTGGTTTCAGGTATACTTACTTGGCATTATTCTGCCAATGATAAGACTTGATTCCCTAGATACATATAACTTTAAATGTTAGAAAGTGTAAGACGGTAAAAGGTTTGATATAAGGATATTAAGGCATATATTTAGCTTTGGAAGGAATGTCCTGCACTATGTTGGTTTTAAACCTAAGGTGGTAAGATCCACTCGGAACCTATTAAAGAATTACTAAGGGTTATGTTTTAAACCTATGAAGTAATGTTTTATCCTACATGGATTTTAATATAAAGGTTTGTAATCTAACCTAAGATGAATTCTAAAGACCTACGAACTAGAAGGAAACCTAACTATTAATATTGCGACCTAAACTATTACTAATCATAAAAGGGACCTATGGGTTACGTGGAAAATGGGAGGATGATGGGGATGGTTTCTAGACTTTAATGGTGGAATTGATTACAGTCCTTGCATTTTAATCACCAAGTTTTGCGGGAGCATGGGAAGTTAGACGTACCTAACTAATAATGTTACTTGATTCAAATTACATGCAAAATTTTTAAAGTAGAACTCGCCAAATTTAAATTGGTAGTAGCGTGAGGAAAGAGAGGGAAAATGCATTCAATGCCTTCAATGGCATCGGGTTTGGCGTAAAGACCGCCTAGGAATAAGAGAAGAGGATTTTGTGGGGTTATACTTATTCATTTGGGTTTTCTAGTTTTTGCTCTGCGTATGGTGTTCTTCGAACCTGCAAGTTCATTTTTTGACCATTGTTTTATAGACCGCCTTCGGGCTATTTTTGAGCCTGTGAAAATGAGGACATAGTTGGGAGATTTTGTTGTTGACGTTATTTGAAGAGGAGAAATTCTGAGAAGTTCAGCTATGATTTTCTACAAGCCAACGAGAAATTTTACCAGGCTTGTTAGGCTCTTCCTATTAAACAAATATGCTTTTTATTAAACTTCTTCAATAAAAGAACTCTACTCTTAGAATTGTGTGGTTTTATGCAAATGTTTTAATGAGGTTTTTTTTGGGGGTTGTGATTTTTTCTTGAATTTGTTATTTGGAAAAGATGCTATATGGTATTTTTCGGATGCATGCACGAAAAATCATTATTCTCATATTGAAACTACAAGTAAATGTGAATTCCTCCACTACTGTTCAAGTTTTAATGAAATGGGTGTTTGGTCTTGTTTTTTCTCTTTTTGGGTTGGAATTTGCTGAAGGTAACCACGAAGTGTTTACCAGTTTATGAGTTTATACGCTCAAAGGTTGCAGATTTTGTGGAAATGTTATAACAAAACTTTGTTGAATTGATTCCTCCTTGTTTGAGACACAATTTAAATACGAATTGGATTCCTTAGAGAATTAGTGATCATTATATTGTCTTCACATTTATTTGTTCTGAAATGATATGTTATTTATCTTACCTCTGGTACCCATAATGATAGTTTAAAAATAATTATCTTCTTTATTTAACTATGAGATTAACTCAGTTGCTTATTAGAAGGAATTGTGTTGAAATATACATTTTTCCTTTTTTTTCTTGAACTCGGTGATGAGTCTAGGTTCAGTGGATTAAATTCCTTCGTTGTTTTTATTGGAACCAAATGAGGGCAAATCCCTTGCCTTCGTGATTAAAAATGATTTTTTTTATTATCCTGGTGGAATCGGGATCATATTACTTGCTTGTATACTCTTACTGATTTTATATTTGGGATAAATATGTTGCTTTCAATGAATGAAACTAATATTGATGGGTGTAGTTGGAGGTTCATTTATTGTTTGATACTTACAATTCCATTGTAAAATGAATTAATTAAAAACCTTGTTTTTACGGTAGCTAATAAGTTACCAAAACTGTTCCAATTTTGTATGGAAAGAAATACATTATTGCTATGGGTTGCATATCACTTTTTATATTTCGGAAATGTATTGGAAAGAAGTAATGAGAAATTCTATCTCATTTTGATTATTGAATTCTAGATTAGTCTCTTTTGACTGCTATTTTTAGTTGATATCCCTTCTTGTGTAAGATAGACCAGTTCGGTCGTGTTAGCTAGAAGAAATACTTCTTTTCCATACTTCCCTTTTCTAAAGTTTTAGTAAAGAGATATTGAAATAACTTGTGACTCCCCTCGCTGTTCCTCTGTCGGATTTGGATGAATACCATGCTGTTGTAGAATTCAAAAAAGTGCTATAGGTTTCTGTCATGGTGTCTGATTGCTTTTCCCTTCTGTGTTTGAATTTGGTTGAAATCGAGTAGTAAAAAACAAGAAAAAAGGAGTTTGGATGTAAGATTATAATCATTTTGCTATAAGGATTTCATTTACAAAGATGGAATGGGACTGATTTGATTGTATTTGAAAAGTGATTTATTACTTCTTCAAATGCTTCTAATCAGAGAATAGTTAGAGCTAATATTCTTTGGATTTTTTTTTAAATTCGAAATGAGCTATATTCATTTTTGAAAGAGATGGTTAGGTAATAGATATATAATATTGCTTGTTTGCTGTAATTTTTTTTGAGGAGTTTGCTAATTAATGGTACGGTATGATCATGATGCTACTTACTGTGACATGGTTGTTAAATTTTTCATCCTTTTTGGTACTTAACTCTTATGTGATGTCCATCTAAATTACAGGATGTTTCATAAAAGTAGAGTTCTTTTATTGAAACAGTTAATTAAGATCACTTCATTTTAATAGTAAGTGCTTAACATGCTCAGTTTGACGAACTGGCCTGTGCTGGAAATTCTTGTAGATGGAGTGCGTAAGTGTTAGAAGAAGACATGTTCTTTTAGGATGCTTCCTCTATTTAATTAAGGATGGATTTTGTATAAAGTATTATTATTATTCTTTTCAAATCTGATTGAAAAAGGAAAAGTTATATACATTTTTGAGTTTATCATGCTAACTGGTATGAGTAAAGTCCGACGGTTTGGACTTGTAAAACATGTATATTTTACGTTGAGGAATGAGAATATTATTGAGTGTTATTTTATCGATTGTATTATTCGTTGAATTTTTGTAAAGGGAATGGTAATCTTATTGCTCCTACTTTATGATTTAATACTTGTATAAATGATGGTTATTAAAATTAAATGAAATAATGGGAAAAAGGGGGGGGGTTTGGTACCCTATTTTTTCTCTTAAATATAACTTCCAAGTTGGGGTTCTATAGAGGGTTATTCCTTAAGTCAATATGCACTAGTAATTGACATTAATAAAGGAATAAAATACTTATGAATTCTTGTCTAAGCAATATTCAGAATTGGACCCTAACTAATGAACATTAAGGAAAGGTCAATTAATTTCAGGAATCAGATTTCGTTAATACTCCTTGGGGTGTCTTGCCCAAAGGATATTCAGAAGGAGGAAATCATATCTGCTCTTATTAAATCTTAAACTAATGTAAGGTAAGAAAAAATAAATGAATACATGTGCATAAGAAATGGACCTCATTTAAATGAGGTATAATGAAAAGGAAATCTAAACTTAGAATCAGTTACGAATGAACTTGATCGGGCTAGTAAGTTAATCTTACTGCGTTAAGCTGATTTCGACTGCAATTCTGAAGCTTTAAATATTGAACCAAGAAAAGACATAAAACCATTCGGTAAGGAGGAATGATTATATATTAAGCTTCATGAAAAATTAGGTCATTCATGACTATACATATTTAATGAACAAAAAGTTAAAAGGATCAACAAGGTTGTTGAATGTATTCTTAAATTATAAAAATAAGAAGTGATCTAATTCTTAGTCGGATATGTATCCCTAGATGGGAAGATTCCATAGGATGTTGGAACTCACTAGCTATAATAAGGTGTCATCATGAAGGCTAGGTCTTCATGATGACACAATGTTACAGCTGACATGTTGCAACACCCTTCTAAATCGAGTCATCTAGGTTTACATAAGCTTAGACTCGGCCTCAGTTTTACTTTGGACCAAGTTAGGAGTATGTCCTTGTGTATGAAGTGACTTGTAAAGACTAAAGGTAACTATACACACACAATCGACAAGGGTTGATGATGCATGTATGCGTACCCTTAGTCATCCCGAGTGATTCTCTACACTCCTTCATATTACTAACTTGGATTAAGGTTCAACCTTGGACAAGAGGACTGATAGGAGTCAGAAAAGACCATTCTAGACAATAGATGAAGTGAGGTGAAGGACATATTCCATTGATGAGTATGTCGTCTAGGAATATGATCATGCTAAGCATGTGAAAATCTTTGGCCAAAGTATCACAAGCTGCTGGTTATGTTGTCCTAAATCACCTAGTTTAAGAAGTAGGATTTCAAATGAATATCAGTAACAGATATTTAGATAGGCCTCTTAAATGGAACATTTCAATAACTGAAAAGGTAAAGGGAACCAAGTATACTTAGTATACAATACATGGATTAACATGAAGGATTGGTAAGTAGCTGATTCATGAAATGAGAGATCAATGAAACTCGAGCCATGAAATGGGAGATTGGGAGTTCTTCGAGTCATTACAGCTGCATAAGGTTATCTGTTATGTGATTGAATGGCATGGAATGTGTATTCCATATTATTAATATGTGAATAAATAACATTGATCTAAAAATCATTGTGTTTTCTAAATTATGTCATTTATAAAAGAGAACAATTATTATTTAAATTTTAAACATGTGTTCTGAATTACATAATTTAGAGTAGAGAACATTAGGCAAAAAAACAATTCCCTTGTTCTAGTGTCTTAAAATGGGAATGCTACAGAGGAGGAGAGATACAAGTGGATCCAAAGAGGGTGGAAGCCATCACAAATTGGCCAACACCAACAGGAGCCATAGAGACTAGAATTTTTGTGGGAGTAGTATAGTACATGTGGATATTCATTATGGGTTTCTCGGTGATTGCAACACCTCTACACATAGTGGCCACAAAGAGTAAGGGTTTTTACTAGGGCAAGGAATAAGACAAATCCTTTGAGTTATTGAAATACAAGATTATTCATGGTCTAATACTTGCTCTTCCTAGTTTGTAGCAGCCTTTTGGAGTAGAGATAGATGCCAATGATTATGCTATGGGTGCAGTGTTGCTTTAAGGAGGTAAACCCGTATGTTATCATTATAAAACCTTCACTTCAGTAGTTAAAGGATATTCAATATATGATAAAGAAATGTATGCACTAGTTCACACAATTAAAAAATGGAAACATTATTTGTTGGGTAAATAAACTATTGTGCACACTAACCACAAACCTCTCTAGTATTTGCAATCATAGTCTAAATTGTAGTAGGCAAGCCACTACAAATGGATGGGGTTTCTTCAGCAGTTCCATCTAGTGATCAAATACAAGAAAGGTAATACAAATTTTGTGGCAAACATGTTGTCTAGGCCACCCGTATAGGAAAAGGTCTCCTATTTGGCCACTATCTCTCAGGTCGAGCCCTTTACAAAGGAAGATTACGAAGAATCTTATGCCCAAGACAAATACTTTGGGGTAACATTTCAAAAGTTGCAGTCCCAAGGGGATGAAAAGATGGGGATTGAAGACTGTTATCTCAAGGATGGGATGCTCTACCGATGGGGGAAACTCTATGTGCCTAAAGAAGAAATACTTCTATTGATGAGGGAAGCACATACCTCAAAGGTAGTAGGACATTTTGGTGTTGGTAAGATCCTAGCCCACTTGTAAAGGTATTTATATTGGCCCAACATGCAAGAATAAGTATCAAAATTTATTCATGGATGTAAACTTTGTTGTACTAGTAAGCCAAAAAATCAGAAGGAAGATTTGTATATCCCTTTACCAGTACCTACTCGTCCGTGGGAGGACATTTCTATGGATTTTGTAGGAGGATTACCTATGTCTAAACATGGCCATGACTATCTCTATGTTTTTGTGGATAGATTTAGTAAAATGTGTATTCTTATGGCATGTAAAAAGACAATAAAAGCACATGAGGAAGTAGATATTTTATTTGCTAATGTATGGGTGCATTTTGGTTTTCCAAAGTCTATTATCTCTAATAGGATTTCAGGTTCTTGGGGAAGTTTTGGACTACTTTGTGGGACAAGATGGATACCAGGTTACAGAGGAGTACAACTTCCCATCCACAAAAAGATGGAACAATAGAGGTGGCAAAAAGGAATTTGGTACATTTGATCTGAGGGTATAACAGTAAGTACCCAAGGACTTGGGATGAGTCCTTAGCCTACATTCAACATTCCTATAACTGGGCAATACACACATCAACTATGAAGTCACCATTTTGAGCATGATTGGGATATCTACCTACAAATCTATTGGACATAGTAGTTTGATAGTAGGATGAGGAGGATACACGAGACACAGAGGTGACTAGAGCCAACAAGTTCATTGAGAGGATATGAAAAATCCATCTCAAGGTCAAAGAACAGCTAGAAAATATTCAAGCAAAGTACAAAGCTAGGCATAATCACCATAGGAGGGAACACAAGCTTCATGTTGGAGACAAATTTTGGCTTTACTTGAGCAAGGAAAGACTAGAAGGTCAAACATGGAAGGTCAAGCCACTACGATATGGACCCTTCACCATATTGGAGCAGGTTGGGGAAAATGCTTTTTGACTTGATTTACAATCATTCATGAGGATGTACTCTGTAGTAAATTGTAAGAACTTACACTTATATGAGCCATCCATGCTAGATGAAGATGAAGAAATACAATTGCTACCTTCCATTGAGGATTGCATCTTGGACTCATGAGGTGAATTAGAGGATGTAGTGCTATAACAGAAGGTCAGAGAGACTAGAAGAGGTCCACATGAGTCTTGGCAGATTGGAATGAAAGGAAAGACACCAAGGCAGGCCCGATGGTACTCAAAGGAGCAAGTGAGGGAATTGTTCCCTCATCTACTCTCCCACTAAGATTTTGTGGGACCAAAAGCCTCCTAAGAAGGGGGGGTATGATCCATAGGGATCTAAAATAACTCTACTTCATCAGAAATAGTCAGCACAAAGAAGAAAAACAAGAAAATGGAGGTTATATCTTTTAAGTAATATGACCATCACCCTATGCAGGGTGGCGGTTATAGAACCACCAGTCTACATAGGGTGGCAGTCCTTGTCATTACGGATAGAAAATTAAAATAGAAACGAATAGCTCTGAATTTGAAAGGATGTTCATTTCTCTTCTCCTTCATGACCTTTCCCATTCGCCAGTGCATGGGAGGACATGAGAAAGGCTATAAATACATGATTGAGGAAGTGTAGAAGGGCATCGAAGCATGGGAGCAAGTGAGCAAGAAGTCTTGGTGCTAGAAATTGTATTTTGTAGAAGAAAGGAGTGTTGAGACAGAGCAAGCAAGTAACAGAAAGGAAGTGTTGAGATATTATCTACTTCTCTTTCTTGCTTATTGTAAATTTTGTACTTGTTGATTTGAATTGGCCAATCGAAGTGGGAAGAAAGATCAATTTTCCTTCCCGACTGGTTTTTCCTCCATTGGGGGTTTTCCAGGATAAAATTGTTGGTGTTATGAGCTTATATTCTTTCCTTTACTACAATTGTTGATTATAATCACAATAGTAATTCATTCACTAGCTATCTCTGTTATTTTCTAATAGGAAGTAAACAACAACAATTAATTTGTGATTTGTGAATAATTCCAAAGTTAAAGAGTTTATAGATTAGTTATGGCTTGGATTTGTGGCTGACCATTTCCTTGAAATGGATGATGATTCATTTGATACTAGGATTGGAAAGGGCAAGTATATTGGGACTACTACGTCTTCATTGCTACGAGTTTGTTCCTAAAAGTTTGTAACAATGACTTGACCTCAGCCAGGTCATTTGATGGATTTTACATATGCGTGGCTGCTAGAATAGAAACTATCAGAATTGAGGTAATGATTGGCTATTGGTTTGGAAGCTCTACAAAATAGGATTGGGAGGCCTAGGAGTAATTTTACCTGCTTGAATCAAGAAATTTCCAGCTCGTATGACAACTTCAAAAGCATCAGCAGTAACAAATCCCCCCATGGATTGAATCATGACAACAACATCACTATTCAGTACTCGTAAATAATATAGAAATGCACTTTATGGAGACAACCTTACCAGTTTTGGGATCTGTTTCCAAGTCTTGTCAAAGCGGAGGTTGAAATCATTCATATACTCTTGAGGGACCACTTGAAAGTGTGAAACTACTTCACAAGTTAAATATTATCACTTTTGTCCTCGAACTGTTTACACAACTTTGTGCCTAGATCATTCCAATTGGTAACAGATCTAACAGCTAAGCTCTGGAACCACTTAAGTGCCCTACCTTTCAATGAATTAGTAAGGAGTCAAAATACCACGTTATCTTCTGTAATACCTGTGTACTGTAAAGATGCTAGCCACATCCAGTATGTGCTCCCATGGTGAAACATTAGTCTCCCTAGTGAAAAATGGTAAAATTTTCAAGGTGGCTACTGATATGGTGTCTCTTTATGCTAACAGAAAAGGACTGCTGGTATTGAATGGAGGATAAGTATTGGCTATCATGACATTCACAACCTAGTTGTATCTTGGTAGGGGGTAATGTCCTTCAGGAAGAGTTGAATGTCCTCTACGAGGTAAAGCTGTAACTGATGGTATTGAAAGGCTTCTTCCCCTTCTTCTTGGGGGAGACAAGGAAATTTCTGTGTGTTGAAATTTATCCTATCTTGAAGAATCTCTTATCCAATCCTTCGTCTAAATTTGAATACTGAACTTTGAAATCCATGGAGATGGAGTTGCCAGGTACTTTGTCTGATAAAGATGAGAATAGAAGCACCAACTCTGTCCCACCAGGCATGCCAAAAATTGTTGCCAAGGTGCCCCACTTATAAGTGGTTTCTTCTTAAATTGGTTTGGTAGTTTTTGGATTACCAAAAAATCCAAAATAAATTTCACAAGGTGAGAATACATTTCCCTATTACAATTGGAAGGTATTCTTTCCCAACTATCCACAAGGAAAGAAACGTGGATGTGGAAATGGCTGAGGGAACCCTACAGACCTTCCATCCATGAACTAAATTTGACTATTGGGGTAATTTCAAGGAGATAGGAATCTCTAGTGCTCATATGCCTTAATTAGAAGACATATGGATCCATTTTCGAGATGAATACATCGTGCAGAAAAGGGATTATGAAAGATTAACCCTTGATGAAGTACGATAGTTTGGGTTGGTTGATGTGCCAAAGGACTTACATGATAATGATGAGGTCCTAGATTCATCATACAAGCATGATGATGTTTCCAATCAACCACTGTCATGGTTTAATTGGTATGTGGAAGAGTGTAGAAATACCAAAGAAAGGGAGGGCCCCATTCTAAAAATAACTTTCAATTGGTTGGCCACTTTGGGAATCTCACACAAAGGGGAAAATCAACCTAAAAATATAGGGTCTATATCAGAAATAAACCAACCAACACCTAGAAAAGGAAAGAGATCGACTCAAAGGGTTCCCACGGTTCCAAAAAATATCTCATTTGTGGTTGGTGGCTCATCTCTTTCTAGGTCTGTTACTCCTAGGGTTATAACATCTATAATACCAGTCACTAAGGTTATGGAAGTAAGTTACTCCCCTAGTGTCATTCAGGATCCATCCCATCTTCCCCTTCCTCCATTATCATTCCCAATATGAGTTCCCTCCACTTCTACCACCATTTACTCTTTCCCATCTCCTTCTATGGCCCAGGTATTTTAGTAACTTCTAGTTTTATCAGCTAGGGAAAATATTGGGTCATCCATTTCCTCCTCACTTCCTTTGACACTCTCATTTTTTTTTATCTCAACCCCCAACATTACCTTGTCAAGTCCTATGGCTTTCCTCACTCCCACACCTTCCATCATTTCCACCACTTCTCAGATATCAGCTAACATTTCTAGTGATCTTGCCCTAACTGGTACTTCAGGTATCGGATCTTCTACTCTGTCTTCCTCAGCTCTAGCCATACCAGAGTGGTTGTTTAGACAGAATCCTAAGAAAAAGAAAACGGTTCCTCTGGGAGATGTGATAGATCTTAGTATATTGGATTTCATGCCAAAAAAACAGGCCAAGAGACCAAGAACCATATCTATTCTAACGGTTAATCCATCAGGAGAGCACGTGATTGAAGTGGCTAATCCTATTGAGGGGAAAAATAAAGAAACCATCACAGCAACAGACTACCGGATCTCAAAGTTCTCATTGGGGAAGGCTACTCATGAAGGAGCCAAATAGGATGTACACACTACTCTTGGGGCCCTTTTGGGGAAATATGATAAAGACAAGGCCACCAAGGATGAGCTTAAAGCCAAGGTCAAGCAACTCACTAAACTGTTGCATAGAGTAACTCAGCCCACTCCATCCACTGACATATCAACTACAATAGCCATGAAAGTTTCACCTACAATCGATAACATCTCTTATCATGAACTTGAGAAGCTAGGCCAGAAAGGGAGAACAGTGAATGGATGGATGGAAAGGATCTTGTAGGAGGCCAATCCTCTAATTAAGGAAGCCGTAGAGATTTATACTGATTTACAGATTGCAAAATCCACCATTTCTAAGATGGATGAATCTCTCTCTGAAGATAATAATAATTTAAATTTAACTTTGGCAACATGGAATGACATTAGAGAAGAAGATTTCTATTTACTTCTGTAGGAAGAGGTGATTGATGATGCCTCTAAATTGTATGAATATCAAAAAGCTATAGAATTCCGATGTCAAGTGTTACAAGATCTCATCAAAAAATTAGAGGAAAAGTGAGTAGAAATCATATATTCCCTTAATGATATCTCTAAAGAGTTCGATAATGCCCACTGCATGTTTTTCAATGAGAACATTGATGCTTTTCCTAAGGACCAAATTAAAGAAAATTTTGAATATTTAGTGAAGCAAGACGATGATGTTATGAAGAATATCAATAGTGACTCCATTGATCGACTTTTTCTATGTTATAACTTCATAGGGAGACTAAATAAAGTCATAAGTAAGCTTCGAAGGCTACCGGATAGGATCATAAAAGAGATCAAAACAGTAGATGTAGTGAATCACTATGCGGTTGGACCTAGAGATGAAGAAACTCAGGGTATTGTCAAGCATTTCTTCGATTATAGACATCGAATGGCCGTATGGGAGGAAGGATGGAAAAATATTGTAGAGAAAAGAGATGAAGATGAACCAAGCCACAGTTGAGTAGCCATGAAAGGATAGGTTCAAGCTCTGGAAACGGTCAAAGTTATAGGGTTGACTTGGTCAACCTTCTGCAACAAATTTGCTATTTTTATGAGATCATGTTCCCTCTTATTAATGAAATTACTATTTTTATTTAAATGTTAGTTAAAGGCCTAGTTGTAATGGCTCAAAATAGGAACTTATAAATAGTGGAGTGCTTCCATTATTTAGATATACATATTTTGAAAAGATTTGGAGGAAAGTTGCTCTTCAAGCTTGGAAGAGTGCTTCTAGAGTTTTGTTGAAACCTTTTAATTATATTCAAAGTTAATCCTTTCACTTGAAAATCATTTTTATTGTGTTGAATGATTAATCATTACATGCCTTGTGAATGAGATTCCTTAGCATTATTTGATTAATTTACCTTTATTTCAGAGTATCTATTTCATATTGAGAAAAGAATAGTGTGGTTACTTCCTATTAGTTGTGAGAAGATATTTTCCTTCTTCTGATAAAGAGTTACATTATTATTATCATTTAAGTGAATACTGGACATGTGCTTGTGATTATCCCTTTGATAAATTATCTATGTATCACATCAAATCTGATCCCTCTACTATGTATGTTTAAGGTTTAACAGAGAAACATGTGCTTCTAGTCTGTGATATTTTATATCATTTCCAAGTTGCAATAGATGAAGGTGGCTAATGGTGAAATCATCATACCCACATTAACCCTTCCAAAATTTAAATACCCCATTTCTTGGTGCATCACCACTTCTAGAATAATGTTTATTTCCTTGTATTCTTCTTCCCTAAATCCCATGAAATTATAGCATAGGACTAGTTAGCCATCCTTCTTACATCAGAAGTAGTGTTGTGTTTAGTTTAGGAACATGAATTCAGCCTTCTCCAGAGGTTCACCTCGACCACAAGTCCCATAGCTTGAGAGGTGATCCCATGTGTCCCAATCACACTGAATGATGTGGCTCATTTCAGGCCATTCAGGGGGTGCAGTGATTTGGAGACAACAAGTCTTATTTGTAAGATTTAATGCTCGAAGACTTTTTCAAAATATTGGATGTGAAGGGTCATTTCATTACAAAATATTCATTGTTCGAATTAAGAGGCTGGGAGCCAATGCATAAAGGGTCAAAATATCTGGTTAAGTAATAAATAGTCGGATGAGTTTTTATCTCAAAAGGTGAGTCCATCTTAAGGGATTTGGTTATAGGATAATTAATATGAATTAAATAGGCATGGATCTTACTTTTTTGAAGGGGTCAAATCATGAGAAATATTTGAGGAAATATATTTCTATCACTTCATATCATTTATCATAATTAACGGATAGATGAGAGGGAGTTTGAAAGTTCTTTCTTACCTCCTCCTCACCCTATAAATTGCAATCGAAGTTCGAGAAGGAATTTAAGTTTTAGAAAGGAGGGAGGATAATTTTAGTTAGGTTCCAAGAGTCTTAATATTTTCCTCTCTGTCACCAAGCTTCTCTTTTGTTAGAAAAAGGAGATCTTGAAACCCCAACCTTCTTCCTGGGATTTATAACGGCAATCTTGCCTCTTTCTAATGTAATACTATGCACAACCATTAGAGTAATATATATGTTTTGTGGTGTTTCTAGTTCATCATTCACATATCTTTATTGTCTCTAATCACCTTTATTTTCATTTATAAAATGTGCATCTTTGGGTGTTGCAATCTTTGGTGTTGTGTTTAAGTAGTTTGAGACGATTGTGTATTTGGTTGGCTTCCTTGTGTATTCTTTTTGGCGCATCACCTTAGATTGTTTTATGTTTTTTATTTCCTATTTTTCTGACCCCTATCTCCCCCCACAGAGAAGAGCCAACTTCTTTAAAATCTGGAGGTCTCCTTAGGACACATGTCCCACCAACCTAAGGATTCCCATGACTCTAACGGCTCTATCCACTAAGGATGTTCGTCAATAGTTTTCCTAGCACACCCGGTGTGACGACTTAGAGTGATACTTTATTATGGCATCAACTTGGTCGATTCTAAAAAAGGTTCAAACTTCCATAAATATAGTTATGGAGCACATCGAGAAACTCCACAAGCTCCTACCAAATCATTACAAAGGCTCACAGAGATCCCTCTCATCCATTTTCATTCATCTGTCTTTCCACGCCTCCCATTTCTCTTCATCCTATGAAGTTGTTACATCTCTAGAAGATTCCAGGAGATGTGTAAGGAGTTAGGAGGAGAAAAATAGGCATTGGAAAGCTATGTGAATCTTATAAATGTTGGGGATACCCATTTTTCTCTAAGGCTTGAAGGTTTCATGAAGAATTTCAAAACAGTTTGGGTGCCCCTTTTGGTTCTAGACAAAAAGGACCTAAATTTTTAGGTTTAGGAAAAATTAAGTCTTGAAAGTTGTTCCATTGATATTATGATCTTTCCAATCATGGTAAGGAAAGTGAGTGGAATTTGAGACTTACATCAAATAACACCTCAAACATCACTTCTAAGATCTTCCACCACATGGAAAAATTCAAGGGAATCCCTACTAGCATGATCAATCACTCACAACCATAAGTCACATGGAAAAAACCTCATAAGAATAATTTTTCTAACTATCTTCTTGACAAGCCTAATAGGGCTTATTAGGACATTAGGTATTAAGCAAGAAATCACCTCCTCAGATCAACTAAGACTTCAAAAACATCATGTTAGACAATACAAAGATATTCATATCCAAACAACCCTGTTATATCATGTAAAATGACACACACACTCTCATATCATCATGATTGATTCTTCACTCACAATGCCATTAGCGACAGGGCACATTAGAGGACATGTTGCACCCATTTTCTCTATAGAACCTTCCCATATCTCTTAATTATCTCTTGTAAAAAATCCCAAACAAGGCCCCACATAAGGTCTTTAATCATGACACTTACAACACACATTTGTACCAGTAAATATCTTCAAAACAAATGTTTTTCTTCAACTTACCACAACACCTTGAACATGAAACCACCAAAAAAAGGATCTCAGAAAAATTATCTACGACCCCAAAGCTTCACATTTTATTTCATGCCATTTGGAGTCCATACAAATCATTCCTTCTCTATTTCTATAAACTAGAGTTCCGAGGAGGGTTTAGACCAATTTTTCTTCTTAAAAATTGTTCATAAATGATATGACATCATTTAACTTCATTCTAACTGAAAAAATTTATGAGTTTCATGCCTAAGCTATGGTGAATCTCTTAGGTCTCCATGCAAAGAATTCATGTGCAAGTGAACACTCCAAATATGACATTCAAGCTAGGAATGAGCATTCTAAGAGCTCAGTAGAGCTAAAATGGACTTATCTTAGTTTTTATTCATCCTCATGTCCTAAAAATTAGTACACAACACTTAAATGACATCCTCAATGATATACAATTCTCATACATGCTTGGATACTTCTATAACTTACCATGCATTCTTGACTTGTCCTTAAGAACATGCCTCGAAAGAACCTAGAACATGCACTAAACTCCTACAAAATGTCCTTTGAAAACTTCTAAACATACCTTGAAATTTAAAAACACATATCACATACTCACATAAGCCTTCTCTGCATTGTACTTTATGCCACCATATCACCTTCTATGAACTAAGTATAAGACTAGGCCTAAAATGACTAGTTTCAACACGTGCTTCAAACAAAACAATCTTTCCTTCACCATGCAGAAACTCTAAAAAGTTTTTCATACCTTACTAAACATGTTTGACACCTTAGAGAAATTAAACAACCTTTGCAGCACACCTACAATCACCTTCATGCTAGACCCATGCACTCAACAATGCATGCAAACTAAGACACCATGACATGACACAGAAACAACATATCATAACAATAAAACTAGACACTACCAATCAAAATTCAAGCTTGATTATGAATTACACCTCATACTGACTACTTTTCTACCTTGAAACCCTTTTCCATCAATGACAACAACAAGACACAATGTTTAACAAATTCAAAAGGTCCCAAAACCTAAACAATGACTATATTCTTTCCCATAATAGACATTTATTTTACAATTAAAATTCTAAAATATTTAGGTTGAATGCTGAAATCTTGAAAATTACCTATGTACTGACTAGATTAGATTATAAAAAACTATCTCCTAAACCATGACTCATAAAGTTGTGAGACTAGTTCCATAAGGTGCAGAGTGACACTAATTTCTTATATTTACTAAAATAAATTTAAAGTATAATAAATTATAAATAATAATAATGTTTGTAACTATAAGCCCCCCATAAACACATTTAATATCCATACTATACAAAATGTGTACTAGTTATAATGTGCACATGTTATAATGCATATGTGTTCCCTTAATTATGTAGCAAACTAGTATTTTGATAGGCTTAGTATTGATTTGGTTTCCCAAACTTGTGCTTTGGACCTATAACAACACAACAACCTACGCGTTTTTGACACAATATGCAAAAACTCACCTTTCACCATGATAAATCCTATAAAAATGATTAATATCTTTCTTAAAACTTTTCCTACAATGTCAAGAAAACTATCCTCTTTCTAAATATATATACTTTTATATATTTTTCTAACTATTCGAAGGTTTCCATTTATATTTATTTCAAACTGTCTTTTATACCTCTATTTTTAGTGATTGTAAATGTTTATCCTTTTTCTTGTATCTTTTTTTCACTTCTCCAAATTGAAAAAAATTACACAGTACCAAACTAGAACTAATTCTATACACATTT
Organism: Taxus chinensis; assembly: GCA_019776745.2. NCBI lineage: Eukaryota > Viridiplantae > Streptophyta > Pinopsida > Cupressales > Taxaceae > Taxus > Taxus chinensis. Next base: position 176,071,572 of record CM034151.1, read on the forward strand.
AAAAACTAATTTTTTGATATCTTTTGAGGTAGTTAGGGGGGGCACGGTCGGCTATCTGTTATTTTCTTAATTTTAAAAATATTTTTACTTGAAAAATCATAAAAAAAAATTAAATACTCACTAAAAAATTCTAAAAAAATATATCCCAAACTAGATGCTCCCACCTATCTTTCTACTAAAGGGTTTATTTAAATACTAAACGGTGCTTAAAAAATGTTGGGGGGAACAACCAACTGTCTACTATGTTTTATTACAAAAATAGGCAGACCTATTGACATTTTAGATATTTAACCCACTTACACTTAACCATTTTTTTAAAAATGTAGTTTAGAAAGTAGACTTGAAATTCTACAATTTTTGTTCTTATAACATCTTCAAATTTTGAGTGTATCTATCTCAAATAAATTGAAAAAGTTGAAGTTTTTTATTTTTCAAAAAAAAAAGTGTTCACTTGCAACCCCCTTTTACCCCCGAACTTTGTGAAATTACCCTTTATCTTCTACAAAATCAACCTCCACCTCGTGTTTTTCAGTTCTAACCTCTGTTGAAGGCTTAACCAGCTATGAAACTTGACTTGATTCAAACCTTGAAGCTTAATCCTTCTCATAAGTTCTTCTTAGCTAGTTTCTTCAATTTTATGGCCTCCTTTGATTTTCTCCTCCATTTCTTCCCAAAATGGGTTTGAGAATGAAAGAGGAGGGGTGGGATTCATTACAACATGATTTTTAATTGTTTAGGTGGAAGAGAAGGTGCAAAATCATCTTTTGGAGGAGAGGGGATGGAAGGAGAAGCCTTGAGGAAGCTAGCAACTTTAACCTTGGGGTGAGGTTGTTGATAAGAGATGGGAACTGAATATTTATATGGAAAAGGTTTAGGAACATCATTTCTACAAGGTTCCTAAACCTTATGCTCATTATCCTCTAATGCTTGCAAGGAAGAAATAAAATCAAACATTTGAGTGAAGGATTCACTCATTACCTCGAGATTTTTCTGTGGGCTAAGCCAACTATGTATAAGACCTCTCCATAGACAAGGTTGCCTACAACCTAGTTGTTTAGCTTGTAATATTTGTATTTTCTCCTTGAATTCCTGCAAGATTTCCTCTGTTCTTTGAATTATGCCTTCAAAATATTCTTCAGGTGTAGCATAACCTCCAAAGTCAACATACTCATAAGAACATGCATGCTCCATCTAATTTTCATTATAAAACTAATTTGGAGGTATGTAGAAATGGTGTGAAGATGGATTTTGGAAGGATGGAGGTGGATTCAAATGATGATACTACTAAAAGTGTGGAATGCTTTGAGGAAATGAAGTCAATATTGCATAACTTCATGGGAAAGAGAGATAAAATGATGGAAAGAAAGGAAGTGGTATGCTAAATGAGAAAAATGGGTTGTTTGGATCAGTGGAGTCACTAGATGTGTTGAAAAATGCCTCCGAAGGTTGAATATCACCAAAAACACATCAAAATTGGTAATATGAAGTTGTAAAGTGCTTTAATATTGTCCCACCAGAGTGCAAATAATTTTATCACAAAAATCAACACCCTCTGATTTGTCATGAATGGATGATGAGAAATCAATGTTTTTGGGTAACATGGGACTATCTCTTAGGTTGTGGGACTTTCTACTTGAGACAAACCTCTGGAGAAGGCATGCTTCCTTTACCTAAATATAATGCTAACGCTACTCCTAAAGAAGGAAATGCAACTAATTAATCCTAAACTAAATATTCCAAGGGACCAAGGAGAGAGAGAAGGGTTAGAAAGATGATTGAAAATGATATCCTAAGCTAACAAGTAGTGATAGCACCAGAAAAGGGTGATGGAACTCTTGTGAGGGAGAAGGGAGAAATAGATGTATAAGGGAGATTCAAAACGTAAGTGACACAAACCCAAATTTCATTCACATCTATTCTCGCATGAAAAATGAAAAAATGAACTCTTAAAGGAGAAATACATGAACAACATAATGCATCAAGTAAAAGAGAGGTAAGGTTGCAGATAAACACAAGTCATGGTTGAGAAAACACCACAGAACAAGTTTTATTGCAATAAAAGTTTACTTAGATCATTACATATGCATAAGAAGGAACAAGAACACATTACACAGCCCAAAATCAAGGTTTGATGGCCCACAATTTTTCAAGAATCATTTTTACATACTTCATTTACATTTTAGAACATCATCCCCTCTCAAATGAAAGGTGTTTACAATATATAGAAGAATGAGAAAGAGAGAAATATTAAATCTCATTTTTTTTCACCCATCAATAAGATACATTAAATGACTAAAAAGAAGCATGAAGACCTGTCAGATCCATTATCCAATGTTTTTTCCTTGTGTAAGGAGAAAAGAGGACTAAATCTCCTTAAATTTTAGCTTTTGGGAAAACTAGAACTACACTTTTGGATTTGGGGACGTTTTTATTTTCTTTCTTCACATATTTCCATAAAAATCTAATTTTGATGATGTCAAATTGAAGGGATTGAGGAGACCTTTCCAATGAGACTTATTTTGTGTAATTTGGAGCTTTGGAGGAAAAGATATGGCCATTTAAATATTTTCTTGTTGTGACACATGGAAATAGTTGATTAGCCTCGGAGAATGCTTCTTCCTTTGACTTGGCCTCAACCCAAACAAACCCAACATTGTTATGGAATAAAGATAATTTTGTGGATTTGACATCCATGGAATGCATGGCCTAAGGAATCTCAGAATTTTTGTAAGCATCCCTACTTTGATCGTCAATCTTGCACCATTTGGTGCCATTTGAGTAGTGTTTGATGGTCAAAAAATTTCAGGCATTTGAACGTCCCACAAAATTTTTAATTCATACCTACCAATGCTCTAAACCTTAGCTGTCCAAAGCATTTTCAAATGTTTGGTAGAGTTTTGTAGATGTTTAGTGGGTTCACCAAGTTACTTGTGGCTTTCCTGGTTCCCACATTAAACTATACCAAACAACAATACACTACATCTTCTCATTCCTTTACCATGCAGCTTTAACCTTTTCCTTTTTGTCGCAAATTAAATAAATCTATGGAAAACTTATCCCGACTCCCATTTTTTCATTAAAAAAAAACCCAAAATCCTTGGCATTATTTATCAGATACTTTCATGGGGAACTAGTTCCATCCGTACCTCAAAAATCTACGACACACTAGAATGACCAAATTCTTTGTTGTGTGGCTCATCTGATTTTCTAGATTCTTATCCATTAAAACTCCACCAACTACCCAAGTCCATGTTTTACCAAATTGTCTATTTTTTCCTGGGGGGATTGGATAACACTCCCACTTAGGAATACAACTAGTTTATTACTACTTCAAATCTTCCCATTTTACCAAATATTTGTTAGATCTCCCTTCCCTAGTAGTGATTGTATTTTGGTCCAAAACACACATTACCCTCTCCTTTTTCTTCTTTGTCATGTGCTACGCCTAGTTTATTTCTTCCTCAAAATTTTCCTCATGACCTAAAAAATTATATAAGTCATAAACATTAAAAATTTGTGAAATAAAAAATTTGTCATGTATCTCCCCTTTTAGGAATTATCACTCATTTTCTTCAGAATCCTACATGGCCCAATATTCTTAAACTTCAATTTATTATATGTCCTCTTTGTAAACCTCTCCTTTATGAGATGAACCATAACCATATCTCCTTCTTCAAATGAATTTACTCTCTTACTTACATTCGTAACTTCTTTATATTTTGCATTTCTAACTTTCATATTTTTCATCACTTATTCTTGCAATTACATAATTTGTTATGTAAATGTTTATGCATCATCATTGGTTTTATCTTCACTAGGAAACACAATCAAATCTAGAAATTCATTAGGGTTCCTACCATAGAAAATATGGAATGTATATCTCCCTAGTTACCTGTTTACCAAGTTGTTATAGGCAAAATCAGTCTATGGTAAAGCCAAATCCCATTATTTTGGATTTTCTCCAACTATGTAAAGAAGAAGATTTCCTAAAATTTTGTTCGCCACTTCTATTTTTCCATCCGTTTTTGGGTGATATACACTATTGAATTCTATTTATGTCCCCATTTCTCTCCATTTATTCTTCCAAAAGTGACTAAAAAACATAGTATCCCAATTTGAAGTGATCATTCTTGAAACTGCATACAACCTAAACACTTCTAAAAAAACAAATCTGTAACTCTAGAAGTATCATTAGTTGTCTTACAAGTAATGAAATGTTCCAATTTAGAGAACCTGTCTACCACAACAAATATATAATCATTCCCTTGTTGTGTGTTAGGAATTTCTAACACAAAATGCATGCTCAAATCAACCTATGGCCATTTAGGGACAACTAATGGCATATACAACCCACTATTATGTACATGACCCTTGGCCATTTGGCACACTCCACATATTGATAAGATCGGGCTTATGTCCCTCTTTACCTTTTTCCAATAATACTTCCCTATCATAAGAGAAATTGTATTACTTATATTAGAGTGTCTAGCTAAACCCCCATTGTGCAATTCTCTTATAATATTTTCTCTCTTTGAGCCAACTAAGATGGATAAGTAATTTCCCCTGAATAAATAACCATCCTTCATCAAATAATCATAAGAACCACTTCCTACTTTAGGGTCCTTACATTTTCTCACAACATTGCCAAAATTTGGATCACTTTGATACAATTCCTTAACTACCTCAAACCATAGCACTTCATTTTTTGTTGTTATCAAAAGTGCTACACACCTACTCAAGGCATCACCAACTTGATTCTACTTACCTAACTTATGCTTTAATAAAAAATTATATTCTTGCAAAAATGATACCCACTTTGCATGCCAACTATTTAGTTTCTTATGTGTGTCTACATATTTCAATGCTTCATAGTAAATAAAGAGAAAAATTCTTTGGATATAAAGTAGAATAATTCCTTTGCATGTGTTGAGCAGACAAAGTATGACACTAAAGAGAATTTGCATAAAAGATTCACGTGTGGTAGCAAGGGATATTTGAAGGTGTGGAAGGATAGGGAAGGAAGCGTGATCGAAAGACATATTGAATCAAGACTTAGCCATTTTCATGGTTATGGACTATTTTTGGAGATAGCATATGGAGCTCACAATAGGATGGAGACTTGCACAACACAAAAATGCTATTTTGGGAAGAGCATCTACTAAAGTGCCATGTATGAGTTTGAATTAATAATAGAATTACTACTGCCAGTAACTGTAAGAGATCTATTATTAGAAAACTTGCATGTGTGCATGTTATTGTAAAGGCACATGACTATTTTTAGCATGTGACCTATTTTCGTAAGTGCGTAAGCGGTGAAGGGAAATTTCTCACTGTTATAAATATGTACTAATTTGTGTAGATTAATAGTGTTATGTATGAGCTATTGTGGATTTTTGCTGCCAAATATGATGCACGAATAAAATTATGATACACTTATTGTAAGAAGCTTACAATAATTTATTGTGTTTTAATATGATGGAGTATGTTGGGTGAATAATGGTGTTAAACATGACTGAAATTAGTTCTTACATCATTTACTTAGTTATATCTATCACTTAATTCATTATTCTTTTAGATCTAGATCTGGAATATGCTCTATGGCATATTTATGTTGTTTGTGGATATGAATACATTATATCTTCATCATGTTCACATCCTATATAAGAAACTCTAAGGAGGGGCCTGGTACCTTTTCTAGCATTGGGTGAGTGATCTACTTAGGCTGGGTGATGTGCTAATGCACTTGGGTTGTTCATGGAAAATTCTAGGTTGCATGATTCATTCCGTTGCCAGGGCCTCTTTTTCAATTGTTTTAAGGATGGTTTGTGATAAAGACGTATCGGTTGACCCTAGAAAGTGTTGAGGAGTGGATAAAATATCTAGAATAAGAGTACGCATGGATATTCAACATTAGATTTGAGTTTGATGCATACACGTGGGTGGAAAATAATCTGGACGACTATCTGTAGGGAAGCTTCTTTGTTATTTTTTTAGTAGAACTGTACAAGTGGCTAGTTGCTTATGCGTCTAAGCAAAACTAGAGGTATCACACACTTGTCTAGAAATAGGGAGAATTTATAGCCTTATATGACATTGATCTAATTTAGACACACTATACAGATACTTGTTTCCATGGTGTTTTGAACAAATGTATCCTGGAATACTCAATTTCCACTTATTTTTTCCCAGAGCTAGCTGAGTTCTAATTTTTACAGTATCCTAGGGGAACTTACTTGGAAGAAATTCAATTGATGATTACGATCTTGATGGTAACCCTGAATTAAGAGGAATACTAGATGGCCAGCTAAACCCTACCACACGCAGGGGAAGGAGTAGGTTTTTTGAAAGATGGAAGACATAGCGGAAGAGAGGAAGAGAGAAGAAAGGTGGCTTAAGTACAATGAGGTGCAAAAGAGGGAGATGGAGAAGTAGCGTGACATTATAGAGCAGATGGTGTTGAGGAGAGAGATGTCTTATGAAGGATTTAGAGCTCATGCAGAATGCATGGTGTTAGAACTGTTGATGCAAAATCACAACACCCCTGAATTTCTGCAACTCGATGGGCTGAGACTCTCAGTGTGATTGCATAACATGGAGATTTTCCCAAGTGGGGGACCTTGCGAAATCGGAAAAGCTCTCCGGATGAAGGCCGGTTCCTATTCCTCTGTTCAGATGCACACATAAAAATGCAGAGGGTATACTTAAAATCTAATCTAATTTTCCAAGGGGACAGGGTAAGAAGATGCATAAAAATAAACCTAAACTAACAAAGGTGATGCACCGAGGAATGAAGAACAACTGTCTTGCCAATAAACAAAAACTATTAAAATGCGATGCAAGATCATGCACAGATAACAAATTTGTAGTGAAAGATCAGGAAAGTGCAAATAAACACAGAGAGGGTTGATAATCATCCACAAACATGCATTATTTCCTCTAAAGATTGATACAATACACCACAAAATGCCAAGAGACAAGGTTGCATTACAGTTTTAGATAAGAGGTTTTAACTCCACAGATTCACCTGTCAAAGAGAAGAAGGGAGGGGCAAAACAAGAATGTCCAACCTTTAGAAAGAAGCCCCTCCTTATAATTTATAGGAAGAATGAGAGAGAAAAGAGAGAGGAATTCGAAATCTGCCCCAACTACCTCCAGAATGCACTTAACTCATCTCATTATGATGGTAGGTAAGAACCCCAGTGAACCCAAAAGTGGCGAATTGTATTTTGCATTTAAAAAAAAAAATTCTCACCCAATTAAAGATATCCAGTCATAGTTGGATAGATGACCTCGTAAGCTTTCCAAAAAGTCCAACCTTGCATGAATCCAAGCTCCCAGTCAAAAGTTATGGCCATTTGAATATCTGCGCCAGGGTCTGCTTCCTGTCAGCGCTCAAAATGTTGTGCCTCCTGAAGGTGCGCCATAGGCGCATCCATGTGCGTGTCAACATCCTCTTCTATGCGCCAAGGGTGCATCCTTTACCCTGTCAACACTCCGTGTCGTGCGCCACTTCTGTGTGCCTTGGGCGCACCATTTCCTCTATTGACACTCATTGTCGTGTGCCACTTCTGTGCGCCTTGGGCGCACCATTTCCTCTGTCGACACTCATTGTCATGCGCCACTTCTGTGCGCCTTGGGTGCACCATTTCCTCTATCAACACTCATTGTCATGCGCCACTTCTGTGTGCCTTGGGCGCATCATTTCCTCTGTCGACACTCATTCTCGTGTGCCACTTCTGTGCGCCTTGGGTGCACCATTTCCTCTGTCGACACTCATTGTCGTGCGCCACTTCTGTGCGCCTTGGGCGCATGTCAGGGATTTGAGCTTCTTTGATTTCTCCATTCTTCTACTTGTCTATATCTACCCGGGGAAAAGATATATACAACAATTTGGCAACTCAATGGGATCACCTGCCTGCTAGGTATCAGATCAGTGGCCTTTTAGCAATCCATTGGGCATGGAGTCATAAGCAATAACCTGAAACCAACCTGATATCTGATCCCGAACCTGATACCGCAACTTCTTTTCTGACAGCATTTTGAATTGTAGAAATCAACCTGAGAGCAAAAAAAACCTGTGCCAAAGCACTTAGGGAAACAAAAACCTAACTACCACAAGACAATGTGCATACGCACTTAGAAGGAATTTAAATCTAGGCTAATATTTACAAGGGTGAACCTTTTCCTTTTAGTAGCAATGTTTAAGATAGATTCCGTTAACCGGAATCAGGATTTCTCCTCCATCCAAAGTAGATAATCGGAAGGCATTGCTATTCTTACATCCTGTGACCATGTAGGGGCCACTCCAAATGGCATCAAACTTGGAATTCCTTCCTGGCTTTTCCCGATTTGCATCCCATTTCAGAACTAGGTCTCCTTCTTAGAAGGTCCTTGCTCTCGCTTTCTTATCAAACCATCTTTTTACTAAGGCCTGATCCTTTTCAATCGCCTGAACTACATGTTCTCTTATTTCTTCCAATTCCATCAACTCTGCATACCTAGCCTCCATTGGTTCAAACTCAGACAACTCCAACTGCTTCATGAGCTCCAATGCTGGCAATTCTAATGATATAGGCAACACTGCCTCTTTCCCATAGACCAACTTGTAAGGGGAATTACCTGTAGACCTCTTTGGTGTTATTCTGTCAGCCCATAATGCTGATTTTAGCTTGGTATGTCATGTCCTTTCGTTTTCATCTAGAGTCCTTCTGATGATTCTTAACAAATTCTTGTTCGTGGACTCTGCCTGTCCATTACCCTGCGGGTAATAATTTGAAGAGGTGCTCAAATAGATTCCATTCTTGACAGCCCATTCTGTAATCTTGGAACCTATGAATGCCAATGCATTATCTGATATGATAGTGGCCGGCACACCGAACCTAGTCACTATTCCTTCATAAAAGTCTAGTATGTTAGACTCATTTGCTTCCTTGAGCGCTACTGCTTCAGTCCACTTGGTGAAATAGTCCGTTGCCGTGAGAATCCACTTATGGCCTTGGCTTGAGTTTGGATTGATGACCCCGACGAAGTCCAATCTCCATTGCATAAATGGTTGGTCAACCAGAATTGGGTGCAATGGAAGTGCTGCTTGTCTTTCTTTGCCTGTGAAGAGTGCACATTTCTTACACTTTCTTATCCATGTATAGCAGTCACTGAAGATTGTCGGCCAATAATACCCTGCCTTCATTATCTTGAGAGCTGTTACTCGTGGGGGAAAATGTCCTCCAGAATCTCCATCGTGAAAATCTCGTAACACCCTCTCAATTTGACTTATCCCAATGCACCTCAATAGAACTCCATTGATGTCTTTCTTAAACAAAACACCATCAACAAGCACATATGGAATGGCTTGTAATCTGAAGTATCTCCTCTTTGCTTTGCTCATTTCTGGAGGGCATAGGCCTGTCTGTAGGAAGTGTATCATATTCTGAGTCCAATAAGGAGTAGGCACGTCATCATTTTCTTGTTCTTGATCATCCTGTAGTACCAAGGTAGTCTCCTTTTCATCACCAGCTTCAACTTGTTGACTCAAGGCTAGCTGCTCACATAGTCCCTTCCCACGTACTAGTTTGGTGACCTTGATCTCGATGTCATATTCCATGACACGAGTTATCCATCCTGCACATTTCTCATTCAGATCCTTGTTTAGAAGGAAGTCCTTCACTCCCGCATGAGAGACTAATAATTGCATCTTGTTGTTTGAGACTAGGTGCTTGAATTTCTTTAAGCTTCTGATTACCGCAAGGACATGCTTTTCAATGAAAGAGTACCTAGTTTCGTATTCCTCTAATCCTTGACTGAAGAAAGCAACTGGTTGTTCTAATCCTTCTTTGTTTTGTTGTACCAGGATTGCAGAAATCGTGTCCCCACCACCAAAGGCATATAGCATGAAGTCCTTAGAGAAGTCTGGATTGACGAGAGTTGGGGCTTGAGATATAGCCTCTTTTATTGCCTCAAAACTTGCCTTGCCTTCAGATGTCCACTTAAATGCCATGCTCTTCTTTAACATCAGCGTTATTGGTTTTACGAGAGCTGCAAAATTTGGAACAAACCTGCGGACGAAATTGATCCTTCCTAAGAAGCTTTGAAGAGCCTTCTTGTGATTTGGAAATGGCAATGCTTGAATTGCTTCAACTCTTTCTGGGTCAATTGTCAACCCCTCCTTTGAAACAATATGGCCTAGAAGTTTTCCCTCGTGAGCCAAGAATATGCATTTTTTGGGATTCAATGATACCCCAAATCTTCTACACCTCTGAAATACTTGCCTCAAATGATAGAGGTGCTCCGCTGCATTTTTTGAGAATACAGTGATGTCGTCAAGATATATCAAAACTATTTTATTGATCAACCCCTTGAATGCCATATCCATTGCCCTTTGGAAAGTGGCCCCAACATTTGATAGCCCAAATGGCATCTTCTTGTAGGCATAGGTCCCCCATTTGGTGGTGAAAGCCATCTTGAATTGGTCACCTTCTTTCACCATCACCTGATTATACCCTGAGTAGCCATCTAGGAGAGAGAATCTCTCTGAACCGGATACTACTTGCAATATTTGTTCCATTGAAGGAAGTGGGTAATGATCTTTGAGAGATGCCCTGTTAAGGTCTCGGAAATCTACACACAACCTGATTTCTCCACTCTTCTTCCTGACCGGAACCAAGTTTGCAACCCATCTTGAGTGCTTGATCGGGAATATAATGCTTGCCTCTATTAGCTTATTTAGTTCTTTCTTCATTAGAGGCTCAATGTGAGGGTTGACCGGTCTTTGTTTCTGCCTGACAGGCTTAGCATCTGGATCCAATTCTATGGTATGTTGTGCCAAATTTGGATCGAATCCTCTCAAGTCTTCATAGCTCCAAGCGAAGACATCTGGAAATTCTTGGCAAAGCTGTATGAAATCTGATTTCTCCTGCTCAGTGGCCACTTTACCAATTTGAAGTGTTTTGCCTTCCCCAACTAGAATTGGCTCTGAATCTTCTCTCTTGACCTATATGTTAGCCTTTTCCTTACGGAACTGGTCGTTAGGGTTGAAGATAGACTCCAATGTTACCAAACCCTTATGAAGCTTGTTTGTCTGCAGCTGTACTACTTGATCCCCATACTGCTGCTCTAATCTATCCTGATTCCTAGCTGAAAATTCAGCCTCTTCTTGTAAGAAATTGACGATCTGTTGATCGTTCTCAAACACCTGCCAGCTTGTGTTATTATCTGGAACTGCTAGCCTCACAATCACATGGATATGTGGCTGTGTTTTTCCCCTTCTGATGTTGTCAACCACATCAAACGTTGCTCCAACTGCTGTGAACCTATCTGCAACTTCATTTTTCTTCCTGGGTATGGACATAATGTTGAAAGCTTCGAAATCCTCAATGAGGTCCCATACCCTATTCTTGTAGCTCCTCAGCAAGTCATTCTTTGTAGCATGTTGTCCCCTAACTTGGTTGACAATCAACTCACTATCTCCAAACGCCTGCAAGTTCTTTATGCCCCTTTTCCTGGCCCAATGAATTCCATGAATCAATGCTTCGTATTCGGCCGTGTTGTTCGAACAGGAAAATTGGAAACGAAAAGCTAAAAAATATTTGATGTCTTGTGGTGAAATCAACATTGCACCACCTCCAGCACCTTGTCTGCTTCTCGAACCATCAAAAAATAATTTCCAAAATTTGTTTTCATCCTTTTGTTCAGGCTGAATGATGTCGGGAATGGGTGAATTTTCTTCGTGTATACAATACACGCCCAATTCAGATTCTTCAATTTCCTTGTATGGGTCAAATTCATGACTCTTGTTTGCCCATTCATCCAAAGTTAAATCAAGAATTCCCTCAACCTTAGTACCTGTTTCTAGATCATTTGAACACTCCTATTGGTCAAAAGCCGAGCAATTTATATTGATAGGATTTGGTACATGAGGCTCAATATGGAAATTGGCAATTGGTTTTGACCTGATTGTTGCTTTGGCTCCATACCTTGTCCTAAAAATCATGTGTGACCAATCTGCAGATAAATATCCACCGATTTTTGCAGTGAAGTCTCTTGATAGACACAACACAAAGAGTGGCGGAAGGTCAATCACAGACACATCTTGTAGAACTGTAACATTAGGACAGGAATGTAGTGTTAGGCTTAACCTCTTGATGACCCCAACTGTTCCTACTGCCGTTCCATCTAGTTGTACTACTCCTTTCAGCACTGGCTCATATTTCAAACCCAGCTGATCCGCTATCTGTTTCGGCATCACTGAACTACTTGCCCCAGAATCAATCATGCAATTATGTACTAATTTATCCCTGATGATTAATGAAATATAGAATGGGGGGGGTTTCAGAACTTTACCTTGTTGTCCTCCATGATTCCCTTCAGGCTGAGCAGCATTCGTGAGGACCTTCTCTTGCATATGGGCCTGTTGGTTCGAAGTTGACCAATTCTTCATGGCAGTTTATAGAAGATCTCTTTGTCCTGGGATGGATAAAGATTCCCACATTGATATATTCACGTTCGTCTTCTTCATTTGATCAATGATGCTGAAAGGGGATGAATTGTCCTTTTGCTGTCCCTTACTTGGTGCAAACTTTTCTGGAGCTTGAGCATGTGTGTGTGTTGCTACAACAGGTACCTTGGGTTGATTTTGCACATTTGGAGCTGTGTTTGGTCTACTGACCCCTTGTTGTGTAAGAGTGGGTTGAGAAACAACTGGATTACACGGTTGTCCCTCTCCTATATTTCTCTTCTTTGACCATGTGTTGGCAGCCACGCCTTGAAAAGGCTATTGGTTAACTCCACAGAAGTATTCCGTTTGCCAATTTTCCAATGTGGTTTCTGTTGGAGGTCCTTCTTGCTGCATTTGTTGCTGTTGATTCTCCTCCTGGCTTGGTTCTTGAGCAACACCAATGGTTTGCACCATCAAGGCCTGATTTAGTGCACCATTGAAACATGCTGACTGATTGTGAGGTAGATTGCAAGGGTAACACTAGTCGTACTCCTGTGCCATGTTATTTTGTGTCAAGGCCAAAGCTCTTGAGGATGTCGTTGCATTTGGATCATACGGTTGAAACGGCCTGGCAGCTTGAGGTTGTCCTTGGTTTTGGTTTTGATTTGCAGCCTGAGGTGGTGGTCTATTTTGTTGGTATGGGGGCCTAGCTTGGTACTGTGCTTGAGGCTGATACGGTCTAGCACTTTGAGCTTGTTGTCTTTTGATAGTCACAAGCTCATTTCCAAGGTTCTGCAATTATTTCATGACCTCCTGCAATTCCTTTGAAGTATTTGAAGAGGTCGACGCCTCATTATTGCTTTGATTTCTAGGAGTTGGAATGGGATTCAACTCTGGTGCTTGGCTGGTTATAGGATTTCCCATATCCGGATAGAGAGGCATTGGTGGCCTTGGTGCAAGCTTGCCAGCTTGGATCAAACAGTTCTCTGCTCTGATAGCTGTGTCGTAGGCCCCTTGCAGCGTTGTCCCTCCCATTGATTGGATCATCATGGCTATGTCTGAATTTATAGCCATTAAGAAATAAAGGAATGCTCCTTTGGCGGTTGGTCTAACGGCTATTGGAATCCTGTCCCATGTCCGTTGGAATCTTAAGTTGAAATCTTCCATTTGTTCATTAGGAGCCCTTTTGATTGTTGTCAGTTGTTCCAATAAAGATAAATTGTCTGCCCTCTCCCCGAATTGGCTGCAAAGAGTAGAACAAAGTTGGTTCCAATTCGTAATAGACCCTGCTGTAAGGCTCCTAAACCATTATAAGGCCTTGCCTTTGAAAGATGAAGCCAACAGCTTGACCGCAACATCCATTTCATTTATTTCATGAATTGCACATACATTAGCAATATCCTGGATGTGATCAATAGGAGTAGTGTGATTTTCTCCTGTGAAATAGGGTATGTTCTTTAGTGCTGCAACTGGAATTTGATTCTGAGCATTTAGGGCAAGTGGACTACTACCCGTGAAATTGACAAAGGGATTCGGTGGTAGATGTGCCATTATGATTTGCCTAAGAACCCTGGTCGATGCGAGAAACAGCCTACCAGGTGGAGGTGTAGAAAAAGTCCTGTTAGGTGGAGATGATGATCTTTGTGGTCTTCTTCCTCTCCTTCCTCCTCCTGGTGATAGTTGCAATTGGACAAATAGCCCCTCTTCTTGAGTATTAGACCTGGTTCAAATTCTTCTCATATGCCTGGGAAACTTTTGCTGCTACACCGCTGAATTCTACCCCTTCGGAGTCGCCAGATGTGTTAGAAAGTGAGCCTCAAAAGGCTAGATCCTGCCAAGTTACACACCAAACCTGACAATATTTAAAAATGGAAAATTGAAAGACCTGTATTTTTGATATTTTAGAGTTTGGAACTTGATTCTGGAATGACAGTCCTGAAAACCCAAAAATGCCAGACTTCCGAAAACCTGAAATCCAAAAATAAAAAAACCATGAAATTTTGAAAGTCAAAATCTCAAAAATATAAGAATACCCTTTTGAAGATTATTCCCCGATCTATCAACCGGTGAAATTTTGACTTGTTTCGAGCGAGTTAAGTCCTTAAAAATCGATTTTAAAGTTCAGCCTGGAAGGTGGAAAAAACTGAACTGTAAAACCTGCAATTTTTTAAGTCTGAATTTCTTGAAAGTTCCTTCGAAACTGTGGAATGACCTCTTGGTCCCACCCAACGTGCCAAAAACTATTGATGCAAAATCACAGCACCCCTGAATGTCTGAAACTCGATGGGCTGGGACTCTCAGTGTGATTGCATAACATGGAGCTTTTCCCAAGTGTGGGACCTTGCGAAATCGGAAAAGCTCTCCGGATGAAGGCCGGTTCCTATTCCTCTGTTCAGATGCACACATAAAAATGCAGAGGGTATACTTAAAATCTAATCTAATTTTCCAAGGGGACAGGGTAAGAAGATGCATAAAAATAAACCTAAACTAACAAAGGTGATGCACCGAGGAATGAAGAACAACTGTCTTGCCAATAAACAAAAACTATTAAAATGCGATGCAAGATCATGCATAGATAACAGATTTGCAGTGAAAGATTAGAAAAGTGCAAATAAACATAGAGAGGGTTGATAATCATCCATAGACATGCATTATTTCCTCTAAAGATTGATACAATACACCACAAAATGCCAAGAGACAAGGTTGCATTACAGTTTTAGATAGGAGGTTTTAACTCCACAGATTCACCTGTCAAAGAGAAGAAGGGAGGGGCAAAACAAGAATGTCCAACCTTTAGAAAGAAGCCCCTCCTTACAATTTATAGGAAGAATGAGAGAGAAAAGAGAGAGGAATTCGAAATCTGCCCCAACTACCTCCAGAATGCACTTAATTCATCTCATTATGATGGTAGGTAAGAACCCCAGCGAACCCAAAAGTGGCGAACTGTATTTTACATTTTTAAGAATTTTTTCTCACCCAATTAAATATATCCAGTCGTAGTTGGATAGAGGACCTCATAAGCTTTCCAAAAAGTCCAACCTTGCATGAATCTGAGCTCCCAGTCAAAAGTTATGGCCATTTGAATATCTACGCCAGGGTTTGCTTCCTGTCAGCGCTTAAAATGTTGCGCCTCCTGAAGGTGCGCCATAGGTGCATACATGTGCGTGTCGACATCCTCTTCTGTGCGCCAAGGGTGCATCCTTTACCCTGTCGACACTCCGTGTCGTGCGCCACTTCTGTGCACCTTGGGCGCACCATTTCCTCTGTCGACACTCATTGTCGTGCGCCACTTATGTGCGCCTTGGGCGCACCATTTCCTCTGTCGACACTCATTGTCGTGTGCCACTTCTGTGCGCCTTGGGCACACCATTTCCTCTGTCGACACTCATTGTTGTGTGCCACTTCTGTGCACCTTGGGCGCACCATTTCCTCTGTCGACACTCATTGTCGTGCGCCACTTCTGTGCGCCTTGGGCGCACCATTTCCTCTGTCGACACTCATTGTCGTGTGCCACTTCTGTGCGCCTTGGGCACATGTCAGGGATTTGAGCTTCTTTGATTTCTCCATTCTTCTACTTGTCTATATCTACCCAGGGAAAATCCGTGTCATGCGCCACTTATGTGCACCTTGGGCACTACCTAATTTGCCCTATCGACATCCATTGAAAGTGTGCCACCTTCTCAGCCTGCACATTGGAGTGTGACAATAGAAATGACCAAGGCCATTTGAGCTTCATCTTTATCTACCTAGAAACTTAGTCCTTGCACTTGTTCTATATCTAGTACCTAGGGGACATCCATATAGTACAACAAGATAATGTTGGGGTAGTAAAGACTAGAAAGGAGATGAGTCATGGATGAGTAGGTTCTTAAAAGAGTTGGGAAAGGAGCAAGATGATTGCAAATTGTTTGGAGTTACAGTTATCAAGTACAATTCATTTAGCATATAAATTGATGTTTCATTCAAGAATTTGAAACACAATTAAGTTGGGAGTAGTATCACCATTCATATATGTAGGTAGTTGGAGGATAATACAAATGAATCTGGGACACAAGGAAGTTCGTATAAGTGAGAACCCTACGGATATGGCTAACACAGCCATGGAGGAAAAGGAGGTTTTAGGAAGCTACAATCGATTTTTTTTTGTCTTTGAGTTTGAGTTCTGAAGAGGCAAAGAAAAAAGCTAAGGAATAATCCTGGAATGACGATGTACATGTATAGTGCAGTAATGTACCATCTCCCAGTGGGAGATTTACATTGAGTTGTGGAACTCTATTACTTCCAGAGTATAACATGCAGTATGAAGATGTTGTTAGAAAACACAGTAACCAAAATTGTGTTACCTGATAATGTGGCATGTTTTAATTAACTCTTGGGAATTACATCTACTTCTTAGTGTTAGCCAAGTAGATATATTGCAACTACATTATATTGACACGCACATAAGTTCCCTAAAGTTTGTATATGACCCTGATCATAAGCATGAAAGCTAGGGTTTAGAAGTAAGAATTCAAATAAGAACTTGCTTAAAGTTGATGATTATTGTGAGAATAATCCCTAGAGAAATAATTCTTGGAGAAGAAGTAAAAGTGTGCTCAAGTGATAAGAAAGTATTGTACACTCCTAAGAGGTGTGGAAGATTGTAAAACTTTAGATTATATATCTTGTCAAACACTTTGGATAATAAGATTGGCTTGTGATCTTGGTGGACGTAGCCTAGCACTGGGTGAACCATGGTTAAATATAGAGGTTTATTTATATCTCTTGTTATGCAGGGATTTATTCATAGTAAGACATATATGCTTTTATTTGTATGTGATGCTTAGATTTAATATATTATTTGTACAACTGGTGTGTTAACCCCAACAAGTTTCATTTAGATACTTAATTTTTTTCATTCTCATGGTAGCACAAATTTTCAATCCATGGAAAAAATGGAGTTTTGAGCATAGAACTATTTCTCAGTTTAGTTCTTGAGACAAATAATGGGATTATGAGTATACCAACTGTGAAGCTGGATGGGCACATGAAGGATAGTTTTCCCCAGACAACAACACATGAAGGATTTCTAGACTAAGAGATATGTCACTATTACCATGATTCCAGCCGTTGCCCAAAATGAGAGATGTGGGGGAAATGAAGAAAAAATTTATCCAAGTGTTGTATATATAGTGTGAGAATCCAAGAGGATCATGGTGGGAAAAAAATTTTGGTCCCTGATTGGTCCCCTTCATGAAAGGGATCGATATTGGTGTGTGACAAAAGGGAACCCTAGCCTTGCAGATGACAAGTGGCGAGCATGCGGGGGTAAAGGTGGAGGAGTAAGATCAACTCAGTCACAATCAAGCTTCATTAGTGAGCTAGAACAAGGGTCACTATGAAGGAGGATGTGGCAGAGGGGAAAAAAAAATTTCACCCCTTATCCCTTTGGTTTAGTGCAATGGGTGCACAAAAGTGTGCCTCAACCTCATGTTGCCATGTGTCCCTTTATAAATTTGACTAAGTATCAAATAACATACCTTGCAGGGTGACTTAGAAAGACCATATCTTGAGCTCCCGGATGAATATTTAGACACTTATTTATATGATTATTTCTATGGGAAGAATACATTTTGAGAAGAATGAAAGGTGTGCCCATGATCTTTATGAGCTTCTTAGCAAGTACACATTTAAATAATGTAGATTTTTTTTCTCAGGATCGCCTGAAATGTGCATGGAAAGAACTGAGCTTCCTAGAAAAATGAACGAGGTTTGAAGTTGATCTGTTGGCACCAGAAACTGAGGTATCACCTATGAAGATAACCACATGAGATGAAGTTGCATGTGCTAGAGAAGCATTATAGCAGAATCCTACCATCACTAAGGAGGATGTTTTGTATGCAAGGTATTCGGATCCTGCACACTAGAAGGGTGTTTATTAGGAGACCATGGAAGTACTCAAAGACCTTCAAGGGGAAATACATTGTTTAAAGGAGAAATCAAAAAAGATAGAACAAAAGAAGGAAGTAAAGAGACGGTCCAGTCAGATATTGATGACTTGAAGGAGGTATGCAAAATACTGCACCAGGAGATAATATCATTCCATTACTATGGAGTTGGCTAAAGGGAAATACTCCACATGTGAATATTTAGAATGGGACATCAGATCCTGTATGAAAATATTCCACTCCCCATAGCTTAGATTACAACAAGGAGATCACTCTGAATGTTGTTGTTAATGGATGGCTCTTGAGTAATATATTGATTGACATATGTCGCGGAGGTAAATGTGCTTACTTTAGATGCATGGGTATAGATGGGGAGACCTTCATTGCAGCCATCTTCTAATGTAATTTTTATGGCTAATCGAACTAAGGAGTGGTTGTAATTTTTATGGCTGATAAAACTTAGGCCACTCCTATCCGATTTTTAAAAGATGCATCCATTAATATATAAGGGGCCAATGAATATAAGGGGCCAAGTTCATTGGGGATTTTGAGGTTTTAGTGCTTGCAGAAGAAAACAATTTCCTAGCTCTGCTTGGGCACCCTTGGTGTTACACGAATAATGCTAATCTTTAGTTCAAAAAGGGATATATAAATTTTGAGAACAAGCAGTAAAGAGTTATCATCCCTTTAATAGATGGTAAATCTATTCCCTATGTTCAAACTTTGAGTGAGGAAGATCTGAATAGGATTTATGTATGCGTGTCATTCAGAGACCCATAAAGTACCCAAGCCATCTAAGGAAGGAATCCTTTAGTGGGAAGATGCATAGTCTATTAGTAATACTACATGTATTCCTTGTGATAATTGGGCTCATGGTACTTATGAGATGGTTCAGAAGCAAAATAAGGATAACATTTGCGTGGAAAAGCAAACCTCGTTGCATCAGGAGGATAGGTAACAACTCTGTACCTTAGTACACTAGGAGAAGGAGACCCTACAATATTCCTATGTGCACCATGGAGGAACCAGTAGATAGACCCAGTTTGAAAGAAGAAATATGTCATCATATACCATGCATGGGACAACAACATATTGGTGGGTGGTTTACAGGGATAGTATATTAGAGTGGAATTAATTCAAGATTGCTCTAACAACTTGGTTTTCCAGGAGTAATGCACCTACTCAATTTTTCACTTATCATGGTAATCAACTTGTTCATACATCACATGTTAAATAGTGTGAGAAGCTATAGACAGAGGGGAAATGAAGCTTTACCACCTTCTTTATGGGTGTAAAGAACTTTATTCCACTTTACAAGGCTGTGCACACGTGCTTTGATATGTATATCCAAAGCTACATAGAGAAAGTGGAAATTGGTAGGATTTGATTATAGGAATGGTCTAGGATTTTGAATACTAATGCTCTACTAAACCTTTAGTAGAAGAGGCATTAAGGGTTATAAATCAGTTTAACTATGGGAGATAGTGCAAAGGTCAAAAAAACTCATTCAGGAATTATTTGATAAAAATGACTCAGGAGCACACTTTTGATGAAGAAGTAGAGATACATGCCACACTAGTTAAGCGTGCTTTCTTTGAGAAAGAAAAAGGAAAGATGGTCTACACAATGGATGATGAAGAAGAATAGAAGATATGGATATAGATCATTTAGCAGGTACGTGTGAGGTTTTGGACACTAGTGCAGATAACAATGAATGTTAGCCTATCATGAAACCTATGAGGACCAAAGAAAATGAATATTGGTACAAATGTTGAACCTAAGGAGGTAATAATTGGAGATTATCGGTTTGAATTTGAAGTGGCAAAGATAGTTGAGTTGCTTTGTGATTTTTGGGACTTATTTCCTAGGGGGTTATCATGAATTAAAAGGAGTGCATGAGTCATTAGGAGAGATGAAGATTAAGCTTAAGGAAGGTGCGCGCCCAGTCAGGAAAATACCCTTACAAAATGAAGCCATAACTTGCATGTAAAGGCTCAAGGAATAAATTGACAAGATGTTGAAGTTTGGCATCATCAAGCCCCTAGAAGAATACAAAGTGGGTTAGCCATATGGTTATCACTATAAATAAATATGGCTGAGATTAGGATTTGTGTAGATTACAGACAAACTAAATGTTGCATGTGTGATTGATCCCTTTCCTACACTTTTCACAGAGGATGATATTAGAAGGAGTTGTAGGGCGTGAAATCTATTCTTTTACAGATGGATTCTCTGGGTATCATCAGGTCTAGATTGAACATAGGAGGATCAAGAAAAAAAAAATTCACCACTAAATGGGGAATTTTTGCATATACTGTGATGCCCTTTGGTTTGAAAAACGTGCCTGTAGTATTTTCAAGAATAGTTTCTCAAGCATTCTAGGATTTTTTTCACATTTTATTGCAGGTCTACTTGGATGATTAGACGGTGTATGGACGTTTGTTAAGGATCATTGTGATAATTTACAGCTTAATGTTTGAAATATGTAGACAATTTAAGAATCTCTTTGAACATCAAGAAGTGCATGTATTTGCTACACCTTTTGGCACTTTGTTAGGGCACATCATCTAGTAAGGAAGGTTTATTAGTAGATCTAGCTAAGGTTACAGTTATTATAGGCCTGGAAGAGGCTACCATTTAGAGTGATGTGCGTAGAATCTTGGGTCACACTGGGTATTATATAAAATTTATCAAAGGATATGCTAAGGTTGACGCACCCTTGGAAGAGTTAATAAAAGGAAAAGGGATATTTTATTGGGGAGAACCACAATAGTGCGACATTTGAAGTACATTGAAGGAAAGACTTACTACAATCTCCTATTTTACATTTTCCCTCATCGGACCAACCATTTCATGTACATGTGGACGCATCTGGCATGACCATTGGTGTAGTGTTAGCTCATCCTGGAGAAGGTATTATAGATCATCTTATCTATTTTGCTAGTAGAAATTTCACTCCTATGCAGAGCATAGAATTATACAACTACTGAGAGCACAAATCCTTGTTCCATGATCTATACACTACATAAATTCAGACAATACCTTCTACCAACACCAATTCATATTTTACACTAATCACATGGAATTTAAATACTTGGTAAAAAAGCCCGTTTTACAGGGGTGCATATGTTGATGGGTGCTCTTATTCCAGAGAATTTGATTTCACAATTGTGGTAAAACTAGGGAAAATTAATTATGAGCCCAAACCAATTATCACAAATTTAGTCAGGAGAATGATGTGCAAACAATTAAAGATTCAATGTATAGATGCACAGTTGTATAGGTTACAATGCACGTGCCTTCAGAATTGGAGGATAGTACTAGATCTTTTTACATGTATATGTATGGTGCTAGAAGGAATAAAATCCTTAAAGAAGAAATAACTTGACAATTCGCATGACACCTTTTATGTTGATTAGTGGTGACCTATAAAACTTAAGGCTAAGATGAAGTATTTTGCCGAGTGTGTTACTAGAGCATGAATGCGTATGGACATCACTGGAAGAGGCTCGTGGTGGTATTACAGGGTGGGAACTATGCAGGTGATGCCACTGTGTGTAAGACTATACTCACTAGATTATGGTGGGAGACCATCTACAAATATTATAAAGCATATTGTAAGGCATGTGATCATTGTCAATGCATTGATAAACCTGGGCAAAGAGATGATATACCTTTGAGAGCTATTGTTAGTGTAGATCCATGTTTGAGAAATGGGATGTAGACTTTATGGGTCCTATTTCACCAGTGGTATGTAGAACTAGATCACGCTACATCATCACTTGCACAGATTATCTTACAAGGTGGGAAAAAACAATCACCTACCAAGGGTTGTATAATAACTACATCATGTCATAGTTATTATGGGAAAATGATCTTACAATGTATGGATGCCCACTGAGTTTGACTAGTGATAGGGGCAAACACTTTTTGAATGAGACAATAAAAATTCTATTGGATGAGTTCATGATTGCACACCATTAAACTACACCATATCATCCTTAAGAAAATGTGACTACTAAATATTTCAACAAGATTTTGAGCCAGAAATTGACAAATTTTTTGATGTTGGAAGGAAAGATTGGGATGATAAATTTTCTTCCGTGCTTTGGGCATATAGAACAACATACAAGTGTTTGAACAAGGCCACACCCTTTCAGTTGGTGTTTGGCGTAGAAGAATTTATTCCAATGGAATTCATGTTACCTTCTTTACATATTGTGAACAATGGAGGTCTAGCTGATGAGTGCACTTTGGAAGAAAGAATTAATCAATTGATATAGTTAGATGAGAGGTGCGCCATAGCACATTGGAACTAGAAGCAGGAAAAGGCCATGCATAAGGCATGGCATGACAAGAACATCAAGGAAAAAATATTGAGATGGGAGAGATGGTGCTGTTGGTGTAGGTGGTATTTTTCTTCACTTATTTAGTGTTATTCCACCTCACCGGGTGAGTCATCTCACTTAGGTGGACATGGATCTAGGTGGCATCTTAGTTATGATAGATTCCCTTCTGAAATCTATCATATGTGTGTGTCATAGGAGTTACATTCTGATTTGGGAAAGTAAATCCTCTTTTCCATTATGGAGAAATATTCTCTTACATGGGAATTACACATTCACCACCTCTTTTGATCTATGATAAACCAAGCCAAGCAATTTCATTCTACTCCATTTTGAATTTTGAGCTCTCATATACGTGCACATTGCTTTACAAAGCTTTCTTGCATTAATCTCACAACTCCGACACTTTGGTGAAATGTAACTATTTGATGCACGTGAATTCCTTCCAGGTTTTTGTCCTTCACTCCTTCATGGAATCAGAGCTGAGGGGACCAGAATTGCGTTGCTTGCCATTGTTTCTCTATCGTGTAGTTGCTTGTGCAAGCCCTTGCTTTTGCATGTGATTTACTTATATATTTGGAGATTATTGTGGGTGTATGTTTTGGGTTTAATGTGTTGCAGAAGCTAGCTCGCTACCTAGCTCTCTACCCAACTCACGGCTTGTACTCTGCATTTCATTGGTTTCATTTCTTGTTGTTACATTTTTAAAACTGAGTCCACCACTCGCACCTTTCTTGCAATACTGTGCTCACATTTCTGGATAGCTCTATGATATTAGTTTAACATTGAATTTTATATTGCACATGTGTTTTCCTTTTCCTGTGCCTTGCTTGAAACATTGGTTCATGGTTATTCTTCATTGCACCAACACTCCACCATCTGGACTTATGACTCAGTTTTTCCTTTGGAGATCATTATTACTATGAGATTTGGCCTTGTCCCATATATTTGAATGTGTTGCTCGTGCCCACGGGGAACTCATTGCGTGGAATCTATACACATGAATCTTAGACCATCACTTGAACCTGGCCTTGACTCGGTCCTTGGTTACAGTTTGCACCAGTTTGTATGTGCACATTTTGGTAGTGGTTACCATTTGCAACAGGCTCGGATTGAACATTTTTCAGCATTTTTGGGATTATTTTCTTGGTCTTCTCTCCAAACATGTTTTTGGATTCTTCATTAGGTTTTACATCCAGGTCTTCGATCGCTTGGCCCTCCTGGTGTGACTCGACCAGCCCTTGCACTGCATTCTACTCGACCTTCGATTTGTTGGCTCCCATGCTTCATGTTGGTTTTTCCTTGCTTCTGTGATTGGTTTCACTCTGGCCCACTCATGGTTTTGCAGGGCCATTACAAACCAAGTTGAAACTCTGTCACACAATCGTTACTAGTGTGTTCAGTCTTCTCAATAGTTTTTCTTGCCTAGAATATCCACAACACGTTGCCATCTCTGCAGACCTGTCCACTCTCCCGCATGACATTACACGTGGATTTAACTCGGTCACTCAACCCTGTCACTTAGAATGTGACATTGACATACATCTGACACATAGAATCTACCTTGGGACTCTTCGGCGCGTTCATTCGTTACATGTCACAACCAGCACGTAGAGCTCTATAGCCAATGGACCCCTTGGCATGTGGCATCAACTCATCAACTCGGTCAATCATGCATCTCGGTGCATCTATGGCTTGACAATGTGGAGACCTCCATACCTTTTAGAATTATGTGGTGGTAAAAAAAATCCCTCTTTTTTAATGTTTTGAGGCAAAAAATTTATTTCATGGCATTGTAATAATTTTTGGTACCTATTTCGCATGTATTATGTCCTTCATTCGTGTGTTGAGGATGGAGGGTGAGCTCCAGGGTTGGCAGGAGGCTAATCCCCCCTCATAAGTAAAACAAACCCTTCCTGTAATTTGATGCCATTTCAAATGAGTACCCACATGAAACCCTTTGCACCCATTTCAGGCACTTTTTTAATCAATTTGCCAAGCTTATTGGCATTTTCCATCAGTTGCGGGAATCATTTTTTCGCTATAACTTTTGACTCGCTGCTCAGTTTTGAGCACTTATTTAGTCAAAGTTGCATGATTTTTCACAAATTACGTGATGAAATTGGCAGTTTTGTAAGCAAACTACTTTATAAAGTGCTACATTCTGGGGAGGTTCACTAGTACTTTTGGGTTTTTACACATAGACGTATTATCGGCCGAGTTTGACGTCTTGCTCTTATGCACCTTGCACTTCTGATTCCACATCATGGAGAGTTCTCTTTACTGTCTCTACCACTTCTTACTGGGAAAGGGAACTATTCATCTTGATGTGCTTCCATAGAACATTACTTCCCTCATGAGGGTCTTTTACCCTTCTTACTTGGGCCAGTTCTTGCACCCACTGATCATCATCTTCTAGAGGACTTTCTTGACACTTGTGACCATGTTTTTGGTCACATGATGATGCATGTCTCTTGATCTCTTTGATTTCACGTGGTAGACTCAGATCCTCCCCACCGTGTCTAGAGCATTCTTCAGTCCCTCTATGGATACCCTTCCCATATTGCTGCATTTTTTTTTGGTAATTCAGTGGTCTCCTCTTCTTCTTCATGTGATGACAATTACGTTGACACAAACTTGTTTGGTTCTACTTTTGATGACTAGGATTGTCCACCCAGTTCTAACATCGAGAGTACTATAGAGGACTCTTATCCTCCTTCAGTCACTATCCCAAAGAGTGTTATCACATCCCACATCTCATCAAATATTGAGCAATCTCCTATTCAGTCTCATATAGTCATCACACCCGCCTCTTTTTCACCTTTACTGTGTGAGGTCCCTTTCAATCCTTTACCTTCATTAGATAACTCATACCTATCTAACATCACTCTTTTATTTATTGAGCCCCCTCATTGGGACAAGTATCTTCCTGACCTTAATCATCTTTTCACAGAGTCCACTTGTGATGCTCTATAACTTCCTCATCCATCTATAGGTATTTCAGAGGATTTCATCATCTCTGTTGTTGGGAATTCCCCTTCTAGGACTCTTACCACTTCCACTTTTCCAGAGACCCTCATTGATCCACTCTTGTTTGTGGATCCATTTTCTGTTATGGGGGATATTTTGTTGCCTTCACATTAGTTGGACATCCTTTCTACAGGTGTTCACTCTTCACACTCAGACATTTCTATATATGTGGCATTATCTTCAGTTACTTGGCACTCTCTTGCTAGACCTATGTCACACTTTTGTGGACCAGACTCAGAGTTCTTTGTGTTATTACCTTCGGTTTCCTTTGTGGAGTGCGAAGACTTCTAGCACTTCATTTTTGTCCTTCTTAAGGGCAGACACACAGTTATGTGTGGATGGATCTTCTTTAGTCTAGAGGTAGAGGATCTTATCATCGAAATTCTTCTAGGATACTTCCTAGAGCTACAGAGTTCAGATCCATCCATGGCATCTTTTGTATTCCTCTCGTCTCCCTCTTCTTCTCTCTTCTTCTTCTTTATGAGATATTTCCTCTTTATACATGGGTACCTTTACAGGCTCGTATGTGTCCAGGACCCATCTTTGGCATCTTTCTTATATTAGAGAGTGGACTTATCTCTCTTTTTGGGGGGGAGTTTTTCCCCGTGGGTTTTCTCCTTTTACTCAAATTTTGAGAGTTTCTTGTACATGGGTACCTCATCAGGATTTGTGTCGGGACCCATTTCTCATTTCTAAATTTTTACCTCATCCTAAGTTATGATGAAGGGGGGGTGTTGGTGTAGGTGGTATTTCTCTTCACTTATTTAGTATTATTCCACCTCACTGGGTGAGTCATCTCACTTAGGTGGACATGGATCTAGGTGGCATCTTAGTTATGATTGATTCCCTTATGAAATCTATCATATGTGTAAGTGCATCATAGGAGTTACATTTCCATTTAGGAAAGTAACTCCTCTTCTCCATTATGGAGGAATCTTCTCTTACATGGGAGTTACAAATTCACTGCCCTATATGTACACCACCTCTTTTGATCTATGATAAGCCAAGCCAAGCAATTCCATTCTAATCCATTTTTGAATCTTGAGGTCTCATATGCATGCACATTGATTTACAATGCTTTCTTACTTTAATCTTGTAACTCCTACACTTTGGTGAAGTGTAACTATTTGATGCACATGAATTCCCTCTAGGTCTTCATCCTTCACTCCTTCAGGTGCTTCTTCATGACTCTAAGTTTCTAAGCCATCCAAGAAAGCTTAAAGTACATTGGTTGGGACTATATATCATCACTCATATACTTGAATCAGGAACTTGTTAGTTAGAGACACTTGATGGAATGTGGTTACCCGGTTAAACAAGTAACTTGATGGAATACAGTTACCCAGTTAATCCTTACTATAAACAAGTCTTCTTGGTGTTTATAATAAGGAAGTGTTTTTATTTAGACTAAGTTTTCATTTCTACATTTCCTTAATGTTTTTCCTTTTTGGTCACTATGCTTTGTCAATTTCGTTGGTTTTTTATGTAAAAAGTCTGTTTGCATGTTGGAAGCTAATTACCATTTGAAGAAATTTTATGCATAGAGGAATGCATATACCATTAGTGTGGGGTGGATATTTATAATTGGGTACTCAAAAAGGAACAAATTGCTACATGTGCTATTCAAGTTTGTAGAGGAGTGGTTAGAAAGGAGAATGATTTAAAAATATGACTATAGATGGAGATAAATGAGGGAATAGTATAAAACAAGGTAAAAAATGGCCTTAGAGAATACTAGGGGAAGGCACACTAGTTAGGTAGTTGGGCACATGGAAGTGCGTTGAAGAGAAGTTTGTACCCAGAAGGTAGGAAGGCGTGCTAGAAGGTTATAGCTGGGGCATGAGGATGTACCATGCAGATATTGTGTAAATGGTCAATTAATGAGAGGATTTTTGTTAGATGGAGGAGCAATAAATGCACTAACATTTTGAAAATATATATAAGGACATGATGCGAGCTTATTTTTACTTTTGTGATCACAATTTTTTGAGTGAGCTAAGTGAAAATGAGATGAGCGAGTCATGTTAAGGTGCCAAGAGTTGTGAAACCAGACGTGGAGAGAAGACTATTGTGTGAATAGGCTTACGTTCCCATTGGTGAAGGGATTGAGTGAAGCATAAGCATTGAGGAGGAGCTAGGGCACACAGTTTCAAGATAGGACATGTGGATTCAAGATAGGGTTTGATTTTTCTTGTTATAGACAATGAAAAGGTGGATTTTTATGATGGTACCAAAGAAAGCACCTGCCACAGGCACCAAAGGAAAGAAGAAAGTAGAAATAGAAGTTGAAATTTCTCCCAAGAGTAATTTATCAGAGATGCAATATCAAAAGGGTGTGATAATTGGAAAAGAATGGTATTCCTACATCCACAAGTGAAAGATAAGTGACTAAAACTACCACTTATCTTACAATAAGAAATAATTGGATGCATTGTTGAGTACAAAGATAAACAAGAACATAGTGGAAGAGGAGGGTTCTAGAGAGTAAAATCTATTCTTTGTACATCAATTCATTCTTTATATTATTCCATTCTTATACTTTAAAACATCAGGAGGAAACCATTGTTGGGGCGGAAATGTAGTTTAGTCTGGGGTAATGTTAAGCAGATGAGTATGACACTAAGGAGAAGGCACATAGAAGATTCATGCATAGTGGCAAGGAATATTTGAAGGCACTAAAGGATAGGGAAAGAATTGCGTGTAGAAGATAGATTGAATTAGAACTTAGCCATTTTCATGGTTAAGGGGTATTTTTGGAGATAGAGTATGGAGCACACAAGGGGATAGAGACTTGCGTGACACACAAATTTTATTTTGGGACGAGTGTCTACTAAAGCACCATAAATGAGTTTGAATTAATAATAGAATTATTACTTCTAGTTAGCTATAGGAGATCTATTATTAGCGTACTTGCATGTGTGCATGTTATTGTAAAGGTGCATAACTATTTTCAGCATGCAACTTATTTTCATAAGTGTGTAAGTTGTGAATGGAAAGTCCCCACCCTTATAAATATGTATTAATCTATGTAGATTAGTAGTGCTGTGTATGGGCTATTGTAGAGTTATGTTGCTAGATCTGATGTGTGCAAAAAATTATGATACTACTTATTGTAAGAAGCTTTTGCATTTATTTATTTTTAATATAATGGAGTGTGTTGGGTGAATAATGGTGTTAAACATGACTGAAATTAGTTCTGACAAGGTTGAATTTGTTATATCTATTGCTTAATTAATTATTCTTTTAGATCTAGATCTAGGATATGGTCTATGGAATATTTAAGTTGTTTGTGGATATGAATACATTACATCTTCATCATGTTCACATCCTGTACAAGCAACTCTAAGGAGGGGCCTGGTACCTTTGTGCACTTAGGGTGAGCACTCATCTTATGATGGGTGATGTGCAATCACATCTAGGTTGTTTGTGCTAAACTATAGGCTCCATCAACATGTCTCTAATGCCTTAATGCTTGAAAAATAGTATAAAATTCCACGTCATAAGTAGAATAATTCCTCTTGACCTCATTTAGATTTACACTGAAGAATGCTACATTTCTTCCTTCTTGAATCAGTACAAATCTAAACCTAACATATAAGGCATCACAATACACGTCAAAGACCTTGCTAAAACATGGAGATACCAAAACAAACACCTTAAACACTTTTTTCTTTAACAATTCAAAACTATATGTTTCTACCTTGGTCCATACAAACTCCTTTATGTTATGGGTGCAACAATGCTACTAAAATTCTTGATGAAATTCCTATAAAAAGTTTCCAAGCCATGAAAACTATGAACCTATCTCACATTCCTTGGAATAGGACATTCGAACATTTCTTTCACTTTTTCCTCATCCATCCTCACTCCATCTTTTCAGATGAAAACCCCCAAAAAACTAAACTTTTCTGAAGAAATATACAACTCTTTAAGTTTGTATATAAACTCTCCTTTCATAATAGTTATAATACCAATTTCAAATACAACAATTGTTCTTCCACTGTCATACTGAATATCAAAATATCATCAAAATTGACAACCGCAAACTTTCCACTGTATTCTCGTAGTACTTTATTCATCAGCCTCATGGATGTACTAGGTGCATTATATAACCCAAATGGAATCACCATCCAATCTTACAATCCTTCTTTTTTTTTGAAAGCCATTTTCCATTCATCCCCTTCACGGATTCAGATCTGATAGTACACACTCTAAATGTCAATCTTACTAAAATATCGGGCTCCCACTAGCACATCCATCATATCATCCTATCTTGAAATTAGGAACCAATACGTAGTTGTGAATTTATTTATTTATCTACATTCCACAAATATTCTCCAGCCTCCATTTTTTTGCGAGTGAATAGTGTTGGAGTTACAAATGGACTCATCATTTATCTCACTAACCCTTTCTATATCAGATCTTTCACTTTCCTGTTCCACTCCTCACTCTATTTTAGGATCATCATGTAGGTTTCCTGATTTAGAAGGGTTGTAACTAGGATCAAATCAATATGGTGTTGTATAGCCCTCGTTAGAGGTAACCCATGTAATAGCTCATCTGGTATGACATGCATGTATTCTTTTAGTACCTATGCTGCCACAATGGGTATATTAAAAGGCCTCTATTTCTTCTTTATTTACCATCAATGCATAACACCAACCCACTTCTTCCATTTCTGAAACAAATAGTTTGTAGACAACAAGCCCTCACTCTTCTCTTCTTCCTTGAAGGGTAACAAGACCACCTTTAAACTATCCTTCCAAAAAGTATTATTATTATTCCCTCTATCATGCATAACCTTTCTATCATATTTTCAAGGCCTCCCCAATAACATATGGCATGCATCCATCATGATAACATCACACCACACCTCACCCTTGTATGTATTCCCATTCGAAAAAATTATTAGGAATATTTTATATATAGTTACTTCATCCCATTTCTTGAACCATCATGAGATAGGGATATAAGTGCTTCTCACATTTTAGAGTGAGTTTATCAACTATCATAGTTGAGACCATATTTTAAAAGCTATCACCATCAATAATAATTTTACGTACCTTCCCTTTATAGGTGCATCTTGTTTTAAACAGATTTTTCCTCATCAAAGAATCACCATTGGCATCATCTTGTTCTTTTTATTTCCTTGGGATGATCATCATCCTCCTTATCATGAGCGTTTCACCTAAGTCTACAGAAAACTCCACTTTCACTTATTCTTTAGATTCAACAAGGTCTACTCATGATTTTTCCACTTTCCATCTATATTTTGTAGGATAGTGAAGAAACACAAAATATGTATTCCATTCTTTACCACATTGGTAACAATTATATTTCCTTTGGGGGTTATTCCAACCCTTTCCTCCACCATATCCTCTTCCTCTTTGAAACGCCCTACTTGTTTGCTAGTTATTGCGGCCTTGGATAAATTATTCCCTCCCTTCTGCGTTAGAGGATTCACCTTTTATGGAATCAAATATACCCCTCCCTCTCATTGGACATGATGAGAGTCCTCTCATCAGCCATCTTTTCAAATTAATCCTCTTATTATTTTATTTTGATTTTAATGTGATTTCATAAACATCATCCATTATATGTATCCTAACCATACTTAATTCATCTTGAATGGTGTAACTCAATCTATTTACACACCTTGTAGCATTTTATTTTTAAAATATCCTTGTTCCACTTGGATTAATAGCTTATAATATTCATTAGTATAATCTTCAATGTTGAGATCCTTCTGTATTGGGTTTTGAAACATTTGAAATAGTGTCTAGGCGTAATCTTTAGGAAGAAACTTTTCTTTCATCTTCTTCACCATTTTATTCCAATTTCAAATCTTACCCTTTCCTTTCCTTTGTCTTTCATTTTACAGGTGATTTCATAAGATCAATGTATGTCTGGCCAATTTAGTGCATGAAAATTTAACCTTCTTCTCCTCTAAAATGGTTTTCCACTCAAATATTTTTTTCACGTAATTCAACCAGTCAATCAAATCCTCTGGTTGTAACCCTCCACCATAATTAGGAACATTAATATTAACACCATCATTCTTTCCCTCTAAAGATTAGATCATTCTATCCTCGAATGGACACTCATTCAATGTGTCTTCATCTCTCTCATTTTATTCTTCATTTCCTCCTTCATTCCTTAATGGAGTTAATTCTGCAATATCAATATCTAGGTTTGCATCCCCATTTGCATTTTTCCTACTCAGGTGAGTAATTTCTCTTGTGATCTCACTAACTTGTCTTTGTAGCTCCTGCATATTCCTATTCATTTTGGCATAACATCTTCTCAAAAATATATCCATGCTTATATAAAATAGAGGTAATAAATACAACATAAAATGTAAGTTAAATTACCTTCACTATTCGCGCAAGATCCAAACCATGCTCTGATACCAGTTGATGTGGATCCAACTACAAGATGTCAAAATTCCTCCAAAAAACACATGCATGATTTTGTAAAACTCTAGAATATTCAAAATATTTTTCTTCTCATTCCTCAATCCACACTAATCTTTTACAACATTATAATCTTCTTTTTATTTCCCAGCATCTCTAAGAAAACCCAAAAATGCAAAAAAAGCTTAAAACACAAAAAACCCTATAAATTAAAACACCTCATATGGACCCCAATTTTTTTCTATGAAATATGCCCTCATATATTAAGGAATACACCAAAACATGGTTTATTACATGAAATAGAGAAAAATATATTAATACTCTAAGTTCTAGAGAAAACCAAAGAAATGTTCAGATCTAATTTTAGACTACTAGACGAAAGAATTTGGCCACGAAAAATATGATGAAAAGTCACCCAACCTTTATGAAACTTTTATTCATGGAATATTACTAAGTAATATCTACGACCCTAGAAAATGTCAAGATGATCCAATGGTTGGATAAAAATTTATGGTCTCTAGAAGTAATGTTCCCATATAAAAAACCCACCTTGTTATCATGAGAGGTTTGCAAAAAATTCATAGGCCTTTCAATATATATATTCTTAGTCTAAATTATAGATATTTCTTGGGCCAAAAATAATTTCCCTTTGTGTGATGACCTAATCTACTCCAATTTTCCATAATTTTTGAACAACCCCATATGTCTACGTTTCAAGTTAGCATTACGTTCTAGGGGATATTTTCCTTTGTTGTATGCTTGATCCACATGAAAGTATAAATTCCATATCCATTCATATTCTTCTTAGGAAATACACTAACCAAAGGAGATATATTTTAACCCATATAACATTTTCTAATTATAGGAAACTCATAAACAATACCATCAAGCCACTTTTGACAATACAAGCTTAACATCACCAAATGAAGTAAGAGCAAGTTTGAATTTACCCAGATCATGAAATCAAAAAATTTTATAAAAATTTTCATTTCAATACCTTGGATCTATCTTGGAAAACATACAAAGAGAACATGCATTTTTCCTTAGAAATCTTATATTCAAAAATTATGATGGAAGTTCATATATCCTGATCCATATTTCATGTTTCTTCCCACTAGACTAACCTCTCAAGTTTCCATCCCTCATGCTAAGTTCAATGCTACATTTATAAAGGTACCAGAGGTTTCAACTTAATACATAATACCTTTCCTTTACTTAAGTAAATGTGACAAAAAAAATTCCATTAGGGAATAAATAAAAACTTTGTAAATCAACCCCCTTCCAATATCCTTTTATCAAAAATTTGAAGCTTGTTCCCCTCAAAAGTTGGCATAAAGCTCATCTAGTACTTTAACATTTGGATATCAGATTAGGATCAAATTTTAACACTCATCCTTCTTTGATCATGAGGACTGTATTGATTCCTTTCTAATTATCCTATCTTGTCAGCAATTTTGATCATCCCCCACCATTAGAAATACCCAATCATTAGATTTATCCTTTTCCAACACAAATTCTCCAATATCTATCACTTTTTCATATGTTAGGGTTTCCTCATTATTATTTTTCACTATGTTCCTTGGAGGAAAAGGTCTTGAAATTTTTTAGGCAAAAATTTCCTCATCTACCCTATGTCTTATCTTATCCTTGGGCCTTGAAATCTTGCAAGTATTCTCTAGATCTAAGGGTGTTGTGTAATAACAATTATCCTCTAACTGAAAATTCTATTTCTTATCCTTATTTGCTACAAAAATTTCATCAACTTGAAAATATGGTTATTTAGTGTCCCTCCCAAGATTCAATGAAGATAACCATGGCTATAAATCATGTATAGAGTATCTTCTATTCTTGTGCTATTGTAGTTTAATATGCCCATGTTTGACCGTGTATGGTTGTTTCCTTGAATAAACATGTTACTAATTTGAATACTTGTATCATTGAGATTTTTCTTCAATTATTTTTTCCTATCTTCAAGTGAGGCTATCTAACTCACATGAAATATTAAGGCCTCATGTAGTTCATTTTAGAATTTGTAGTTTTGAAAATCTCTTTTTACTATAAATTATTAACTCATTATATAACATTTTAAGTTGTCTCTATATCATGTGGATGATAGGATCCTCTTCAACATCACTAGAGGAGGAATCCTTTTTGTGTCCTTTCAAGGAATTTTTTTTGGACAACTTATATATATTATCCTGAACCATATAATAGATATTATATAATTTCAATTAATTGGTAGTATTGGTTCTAAGGGTGTTAAAGTGTCTCATAAATTGGTACTAAATCCAACCATGCTTGAGTTGATGCAGATTGTAAAAAATACCTTTTGCAAGGGGCTAAGCATTTTTCACAAGGTAATTCGTGGCATGTGATGACCACGATATATATATGAAAATCAATGTGCAGGGGTATTTTCGTCTTAGTCAACCACTCGTAGATGATGGTGCATGACTTTTATTGGCCCATTTGGGAAAGTTTTGCTTAGAAATTGGAATATCTTTATATCGTTTCTTGTGATGAGAATATTCAGTGGTATATTTATTAGTATCATGATATGGGAATCTATATTTGGACTTAAAATCCTTTTTTGCTTATGGAATGTTGTCTTGCAGATAGAACATTTTCCCTTAGAATATCCCCAATTAGAACATTTTGTTGGTACATAACACATCACTAATTCCACAAGTCAAATTACATAACCTCATTGGAATTTCTCAAGGTAATTGGGAATTGCATACTATCATGTTCTATTTATTGTGTAATCCCTTGATGTTCTACACTTATACATTAATGTTTTCTTATGAACCCATTGCAAGAAGCACTACCAAGTCTATTTGAGAACTTCCATAATGATTTATCCTATTTGCATCACATTCCTTTTTGTATTAAGGCCTATGAATTTAAATGCATCACCTCCAGTAGCCTTACCATTCAACCTTAACACCACTCATTGGAACCTGGCAGTATTGGTTAATTTTCTTGCATTCAACTATGCCATGTCATTATTCATATAACCATATCTCAAGTCCTAGAGAATTGTAATAATCCTCAAAAACCTAAAGTGATCCAAAAAATAGGGTTTTGGGATAAAGTGATAAAATTACAATTGTGAAAGATGTAAATAGAAAATATATCTTTGAAAAGAGATGTATATTGCTCAAAAGACTATGAATACAATAGTTATCTCTGCAATGAGATGTTTTATCTTCCCTTATTGCTTACATATAATTATATACTACTTTTGTAAATATGAGGAGACATATATAATAATGTTGAAGGTCACCAATCTTGAGGGACATGAGGTGGTTCACCTTCCGTGAATTACATATACCAAAATTTCACAAAATTACTATTTTTAGACAATACTAAAGAAATTTTATTTTGAGGCATTCAGAAGCATATTTTGAGGGTAAAAATATGCCAAACAATGTTCTACACCCTTTACCCATATTATAAATATTTCAATATTTCTAACGCAATCTGAACGAATTCAATCAGAGCTACGGTGTAAAATTTATGACTCCTGGAAGTTTCCCCACTAGAATTGATTCCTGGGTTGTTGTCTAGATAATTCCTCCCTCCTTCAGAGATAATAGATTCCCCATTGCATCAAGGATTCCCATAAAGTGTGGAAATTGTTTCTTTATCGAGTATGTGGTGAGCCACTCACCTTGATGACTAAGTTTTCCTTTCTTGATCACTTGATGGAGATGAATAGGAAGTCATCTGGTGGTCTTTGTCCAAGAATCCACAATCTGATCTTCTTCAACTAGAGGAAAATATTTTTGGTTTAAGTTCAGATATGTAAAACTATTATGATATGACCAAAATGTCGAAAAGGGTTAGGTGATATGGTTTAAATATGTCCACATTAAAGATAGGATGCACACCAAGGTAAGGTGGAAGTTTCAAATCGAAATAATTTTCACCTACATGTTTTGTGAGAATGTAAATACCATACCATAGAGGTTGAATTTTCCTATGTGGACTTGTAAGCATTTCCTTTTGAAGCAAAAACAAGAACTTATCACCAATATTGAAATGATGTGGAACCCTATGTCGATAATGGCATTGTTTATAATTTTCATTCCTCTTTTGTAAAATATCGTGGACCTACTACTGAGTATACTAAATTTGTTCAACAAATCTTGTTTTCTTTTCTACTTTAGGTTTCCCATGAGGTGTGTATTCTATTTCATGCACCAGAATGCATACATTAATGGGTGTCATAAGATGGAATACATAAGAAAATTGAAATAGAATTTGATTGGTGGAGCTGTGCAGGGCCCAATTATATCCATATTATATGTAAGGAAAGGCCTCATCCCATGTATGTGGGTGTTTGGAGTGATACATACAAATCATGTGGTCAATCAGGCGGTTCACCACCTATGTATATCTGTCAGTCTATGGGTGGAAGGATGTGGACTTCATCAACTTAGTGTCCATCATTCCCCAAAGGGTGGACATGAAGATGCTAAAAAACCTATTTTCCCTAGCAGAAACAATAGACTTGGGAAGCCCAAAGGTGATCGATACATGACTAAAGTAGAGTTTAGATATTTGTTGAGTAGAAATATTTTTCTTACAAGAAATCATTATAGACATTTTAGAAAATTGATCAAATAGAAAAAAACAAAATCATTTCCATGTTTTGAAGTTGGAAAACTTGAGAGGAATTCCATTGAGATGAAGGCCTAAGGCTTGGTTGGTTCCAATAATGGAATATAAAATGCTCGTTTCTTATTATCTGGTTTGTAAATTACGCAAGGGGTGTAGGATTTGATGTACTTAAGAACATTGTTCTATAGTTTGGGACAATAAAGGTGCTTTTGACGCACGTCCAGTGTTTTATCCATGCCAAAGTGTCCATATTTCCTACTAAATTATGCCTCCCATATCCAGCAATTGACACATATATGTGTCTCATGTGGGAGAGAAGGTTATCTTGTAGATAGAAATCAATAAAATTATTTCCTCCTCAAAGGGCCTCATATGTATCAGAAAATTCAAGATCCATCTCATACAAAGTGCACCAACTAGAAGTCTCATGCCCAGAGAGGTCAAGGATGGTTGTAAGGGCTATAATTGGAGGGAATATCAGGTAATCTACTATTGAATTAACACTTCCCTTCTTATGTTTTATTATCAGGTGTGATTATTGTAGGTATGTGGCTCACTTTAGGTGTCTTTCATTCCTTAGCTTTATATGCATCTGAAGTAACTACAATGTCATGTGGTCGGTATGGATGAGTGTATCCTTTCCAAAAACTTAGTGTTTCCATTACTTGCAAGCTTGGACTATGGCATAAATCTCCTTATTATATGTGAGGTACTTCCTAATTGTGCCATTGATTGTTTCACTATGATATGTAATAGGGTGGCCATATTATATGATAACATCTCCCATGGTATACTTAGATGTGTCTATCATCAATTCAAAAGGTTAATTCAGATAAGGTAAGGAGAGAATAGGGGATGAGAATAACCTTTCTTTCAAACTTTCGAATACTCTCTATTGCACCTCCCCCATTTGATTGTATCCTTTTTCAATCCTTTAGTCACTTGGTGTAGTGGAAAATAAATATGTGAAACCCATAAGACAACCTAAAAATAGAAATTAGTAAGGCCTTAGAATCGGCAGATTTTTGTAAGAGTGTTTGGAGTAGGCCATTTCTGAATAACCTGGATCTTCTGTAGGTCAACACAAACTCCTTCATCCACAATGTACCTTAGGTACTAGACCTTCCTCATCACAAATGTGCATTTGTCTATATTTTCATGCATCTTGTGATTTCAAAGTTTTTGAAGTACTTCTTAAACATGATGTATATGTTTCTCCCACGTCTGACTATGGATGAATACATAATCTAAGTAGACAACCATGAATGAATTAGTGTAGGGCCACATAATGTCATCTACTGTCCTCATGAATAATGCAGGAGCATTAGTTAGTCTGAAGGGCATGACCAACCATTTGAATAGACCTTTCCAAGACTTAAATGTAGTCTTACAGACATCAATGGGCTCGAATGGAATCTGGTGATAGCTAGACTTGAGATCCATTTTGGTGAAGAATTTTTCATTGTGGATTTGGTCCAGCAAATAATCAATCCTTAGAAGGGGGTAGAGATTATACACATTAATTTTTTTCAAATCCACATAATTAGTACAATGTCTCGATGTTCCATATTTCATTGGTCCCAAGAAAATTAGACTTTCACATGGTGAAGATATGGACCTAATGTGTCACTTTTGAATCTATTCTTGGAGTTTCCTCTTGATCTCGTCATTTTAAAGGACTGACCTATGATACACAAGACTATTGGATAAAGGAGAGCCCAAAACTAGATAAATAACATGTTTTACCTCGCAGTGAAGTGGAACCCCTATGGGTGAATGGAATATATCATCATACTCATATATGATTTGGTCCATTTTCTTATTTTTTGTGTTGAATGTGTGATCAAGATGGATGCATAAAAATTCTTGGTAGTTTTTAGCCTGATTATCAGGATGACAAACTGGTTTGTTTTCTCCACTAGCTTCTTACATTGCTTGGAATTTATGAGGGAAATAGAGTTAGAGGGGATGAGCCTGGGTATATGATAGTGCTAAATCCCAAAGGTAATGATGACCCTTAGAGGTTGTGACTAATAAATTCCATGTCTCTCCCACATGAATGGTTGACCCAACATCACATCAAAAGCATCTAATGGAACAAAATCACATAGGAATTCATCATAGAAGATTTTTATTGCATATGGGTGGAGACATTTTTGTGTGGCATGGATATATATTTTTGGGTTCAACCACTCTATACTATATGGCTAGGGATGTGGATTTACATGAAGGTTTAGACTTTTCATAACATCATCAGAAATTAAATTCTTTTGACTTCCACTATCAAGAGTAAAATGCAGAGGCTTACCCTTTACCCAAAGATTGGAGTGAAATATCCTTTCCTTCTCATCCATATTCTTGACTTGTGAGGTGGAAATGATCAAATCTAGTTCAAAATTTATAATTTCATCTTCTTCATCTCTGACCTTGGGGTGTGTCACTAGTGGAGTAGTTGGTGTTGAAGATGATGACTTGGCAATTAAGGACTTGATGGGTCGACATTTCCCCCTTGAATGATGATTAGTATTGTGGATATCACACCACTTCCATATATTTTCCTTCTATGTTTAATTTCCTTATGAATCCTTCTATTTCAAACCCTAACCTTAGGTCTGTCCTTCCTTACCATTTTCCCCCTCAGAGGTTGGTTCTTTGTATTTCTCTTTCTATGATTTTATTCAATCTTAATCGCAAAATTTTATGCCTCGCCGAGGGTATGAAATTAAAACAATTCAATATCATCTTATATGTAATATTGTAGGAAATTACGATATTTGAGGATTTTGTGTTGGTTTGTGTGTTGAATGCCCAATCTTCTAGACATAGAATGAAAATTATGAGTATAATCTTAAACTGACTTGTCCTTACATTGGCAGACTTTCTGTAACTGAATGTACAGACCATTATAGGATCCAATAGGGTAGTATTATTGCTTTATGGCATCCAAAAAATCATATAAAATGGGATCCTCTACAATTCCCAAATTGTCCCTATTGATCTTGTTCTTATACACCCCCACAAATTTTTAATAGAAACTAACAATTTCAAGAGAGAAAATGTTATCTTTTCTTTATCAATGAATTCATTGACAGAAAAATAGGAGGATAATTGATCCAACCAATTTTCTACTCCATCAAAACTTATTTTACCCTAAAAAATAGGAATATCAAAATTTACTTGAACCTTGAAGGGTATAGGGGAACTGAAGGGTTAGATCATAGAGGAAGAGGCCAGATTTCCAATTTGTAGATATTAAAAGATTTGGGTGAATTATTCTAACATCTTCTCTTTTTACTCCATGAGAGATTCACTCACCATTTTATTGAGAGGATAATTTTTCTTAGTGTTCTCTGCCATTTGAGGTATCCTACAACGAGTAGTCAAATATTCTAAAGGATCTTGTGTGGAGCACCCAATCTTCTTAGATCCTGATCTCGTCTTGGTAATCAAACACTTTCAAGAAAACTTCGCTTTGATACCACTAATGAAAAACTCAAGGATTTTGGTATTAAAGGAAAAAATAACCATCGTGCCAGATGTAAATAGAAAAACTATCTTTGCAAAGAGTTGTATATTGCTCAGAAGACTGTGAATACAATAATTATCTCTACAAGGAGACGTTGGATCTTCCCTTGTGGGTTACATATACTTATATACTAATTTTACAAATATGAGGAGCCATCTAGAGGAATGTGGAAGGCTAGCAATATCGAGGGAGACGAGGTGGTTAACCTTCTATTAATTACTTATGCAAAAATTTCGTCAAAATTACTATTTTATACAAAACTACAAAAACTACATTTTGAGGCCTTTAGAAGCGGATTTCGGGGCTCAAAATTTTCCAAGAGAAATTGGGTTTCCTTTCACCATATTTTACACTTTCTAATATTTATGAATTATTTTAAACAAATTCTATCAGAACTATAGTGTAAAAGTATGAAGTCACCAAAAAGTAAACTTTTTACGCACTACACAACCTGACCTGATCGGGCGTACCTTTTATATGATTAACACATAGGTTGATGTTTCAAGTTGTACATGAAATATGCACATAATTTATACCATTTCAATGGTCCATAGAATAAAGTGCTATGTCTTGTTAAGTATCATTGTTTAAAACTCAAATGTGTGGTCACTCCCACGCACATTGTGCAAGGATTAATGATCACCTCCACACAAATCCACTCGTATGTAAAATAGAAGATAAAGTGCATGTAAACCTGATGCAGGTGGGGTGAGTAACGAAAGTTTATAATTATTTGATTTTGCCATTAATATTGTGTTTCCCTTCTCCTTTACAAGAAATACAATACTAAAAATCAACAATCTAGGAATATTTAGTGATTGGTGACCTCTCATCTCAATTTTTTTATAACAATCAACAGATCTTCAATTCAGTCATTGATTTTGTAATCAAATTGAATATCAAATAGAACATAAAATACACTAAATTCCAATTTTAAGTTATATTTGATCTTTAATTTGATTACAAGTCAATGATTAAATTGAAAATTTGTTGACTTTTATCAAAAATCCGAGACTAGAGATCATTAATCACTAAATAGTCACATATTCTTAATTTTTATTATTTTATTACACTGAAGGATTTTTTTATAATGGGAAAGACCCCAGGGTCTCTGACATGCATCAATAGATCAACAATCCACATTTCTCCATATGTCATCATTCGTTTGAAGCAGTTTCTCACCATTGATACTTGTTATCAGATTTTTCCCCTCTAGCGAAATCAGAAAAACATAACCTCACATAAATAAAATAGCATGATCGATTAGGCCATAGGAGCTTACATTTTGGGCTCAAACCAAGGTAGATGAAGTGACATGGATGCATTTGGATTCCGTGGGATAATTTTCCAAATCGGTGGACTCAAAAGGTCTTAAGGACATCAAAGTCCAAAGTCCAAAATTTGGACTTTAAACATTTGGGAATTTAGAGTTGGTAGTAGGGTCGATTGTTGAACAATGCCATGTGGGGAGGAAAAAAGAAGTTCAAAACTTGAAGTCCGAAATTCAAACTTCAGGTGTTCAGGATTTCAGAGATATGCAGTGACCAGATGGATGAAAAATCCTTAAACCTAAACCCCTAAAATCCTGAAACCCAAACCCCTGAAAAGATAAAGGTCTAAAACCTAAAGTCTGAATTTTGCACTTTAGGGTTTCAGTATTTAAGAACATTGAAGCCCTAGTGCACGGAAATCATGACATGAATTTTGAAACCCAAAGTAAAAAATTCAAACTTCGGGGTTTCGACATTTCATGAGCTTAGAAATATGAATAGTGATAAAAATCTATGAAGCTCCAAATCCTGAAAGTCTAAAATTTCAGATTTCGGAGGGTGTGATATAGGTTCAAATTCCAAAAAGGCATATTAACCACTGACATTTATTGTAGTATGGCATCCTTATCTTCAGATGGCCATAAATTTTGACTAGGAGCTCAGATTTGCACAAAAGAAGAATTTTTGGAAAGATCTCAATGTCCTCTACACAACAATGACTGATTTTCCTAATTTTGGTAAGACTAGTCATTTCAAAATGGAGAAATAAAGTCTGCCATTTTAGATGAATGTTTTTAGGTTTCTCACCTACCAAAATAATGAAGGTATGGGCTTCCTTTCTTCCCCAAAAAGGAAAAGTACATGGAGGTATGGGTTTTGTAGTTGTACCCATCATTGTTACAGGTGATTTTAATGCATTTTAGGGTGGTTGAAGCAAGATTTCGAATCCTTCTCTCTCCCTTTCTTTCATTTACCTATATATTGTAAGGAGGGATTCATTTAAAAAGGTTGGACACCTTGTATAAACCCCTCCCTTCTTCTTCTTGTTTGTAAGAGATTTTGTGGTGACTCCAAACCTCCCTACTGGATATTGTAATGCAAAATATGTGCCTTTGAGCTTGAGTGTGGTGTCTTGTATCAATTTTTGGAGAAATATAAATAGATTCATGGATGTTCTAAACACCCT
The DNA here is from genome assembly GCA_019776745.2 of Taxus chinensis. Taxonomy (NCBI): domain Eukaryota; kingdom Viridiplantae; phylum Streptophyta; class Pinopsida; order Cupressales; family Taxaceae; genus Taxus; species Taxus chinensis. Next base: position 176,114,327 of record CM034151.1, read on the forward strand.
TTTGTGGGGTAAGTGTAGCAAGTTGGGGGACAATTAAGTGGACATCAAATGCCAAATTTTACGAACTGTGATCGCAATTTATAAACCATGATCGTGGTATTAAAAACCGTGATCGTAGTTTTTTTTTCTAGGCTTGGGAAATTCTGAACCTAAAAGCATGCTCACAATTTATAAACCACGCTCGCACTTTGCAAACCACACTCATGCTTTATAAACCGCACTCGTGCTTTATAAACCGCGCTCACGCATTTCAAACCGCACTCGTGCTTTGTAAAAAATCTTGATCACGGTTCTATGATACCAAAAAACATCCATGGATGTCGTTTTTCCCACCATTTTAGCACCGCTATCACAGTTTACAAACCACGATCACGGTTCTTACTATATCATAAAATTTGACCCTCAAGGTTCGGGAAATCTCTTTTTTCCCCAATCAAAGCTATAAAAGGTCATTATGAAGTGTAAAAGGTCAAAAAACCTCAAATTTTCTCTTCCAGAGACTTGAACCATGCTAAAAAAACTGAAAAAATTTCACAAAAATGGTGCCATTGCGTAGGGGAGATTGTTATCTTCATAGAAATATTGATTTTAAACTAAATAGAATAAGATAAATATCATTTTATAATTTTTTACTAACAATAGGTCTTTAAGACATTTTTTCCCGTGAATGTTCGTGTCTACGTTTAAGACTGTAACTTTTGTTTCACTTATCAAAATTTGATAAAAATTATACCATCCCAAGCATGGACAAATTCTATACACATTAAAAAAATATTTGATTTCGATATTTTTTGATATAGTTATGGCGGGCAAACGGAAAGCGCTCCGTTTTCTAAATATTTTCATACCACTTTCATGGAAAAAATCATTAAAAAAAAATATTTCTCAAAAAAATACAAAATAAAATCCATCCCAAGATAGACAACTACATCTAATGTTTCACCAAAGGAAAAAAAAAAAAAAACAAGATTTGGTCATCCAAAACGCGGGCAAACAGACTACAATCTTATAAGTTTTTTTTTTTTTAAAAACCAAGTCATATAATTTTAAGTGTTTAATATAGCTAAATTTGTCTTTTTTTTTTTTTTAAAGTATTCTAGAAACTAGATTCTGAATGCTACGATTCATATTTCTCCAAATTTTTCTAATTTTTAGTGCGTGTATTGCTAATAATCCCTACAAGTTGAGATTTTGTTGTTTTTTGCAATATGACATCCACAGATGACCCCATATTTGTCCATCAACTTCCTGCACTTACCCTGTGTTTTGTTTCATCTCTTTTGGTCTTTCATCACTTGTAAATTATTGTGCACTATTGTGTTTTCATTGTAAGATTCTAGTTGTCATGTGTTTATTATGCAGGTTGTCTAACAGTCCTTCTTGGTGCATTACCTTCTGTTAGAGTAGGTTTTAATTTTCATACATTTTCTCTATCTTTGTCTCCTTGGAAATATTATATTAGGGTTAGATTTGCAACTCTCTGCAATTTGGAGTAGTTGGTACTAGGATAGGATAGAAATCTGACCTTATCTTGAGGTTTATCCCAATTACAAAGTCCCACACTTTTAGATAACTCTATTTTTGATGAATCACACTAACTGCCTCAACCATTCACTTGTGAGAAATCAAGGGTTCTGTGATTGGACCATAACAATACTGACATGTTGTGTAGTGTAGATTCTATAAGGGATTTAACACAAGTTATTGCAAACCATGAATATGCATAAACTATGTGGTAATGGAAAAATACTTGTCAACATACAAGCCTTATCTCACAGACTTCAGCCTTGCCAAGCTGGTCGACTCTTCTGATTTTGCTCACTAGTTGACTATGGTAGCTAGATCATATGGTTATATTGCTTTAGTTTACTCAATATTTTATTAAAAATTTAATATTTTGGCTATAATTTTTTTAGTTTCATTGTTAAAATTTAGGGTTTTGTGGTGCACAAAATATGGTTACACGATGAAGATATCAGAGAAGAGAGACGTGTACAACTATAGAGTGGTGATTTTGAGTTAAAGAAGGGGCTACATTTACAAGGCCATATCTATAGATCTGCATGTTATCCATGTTGTTCAACAATCTTGTTGTATGTATTTATGATGTGCATGTCATTATGTTTAAATGGCTCACTTTCGCGATCCATTTCATTCACCAAAATAGTGTGGTTTTTGTTTCTTTATTAGAACTTCTGTCATCTCATTATCTCTAGCTTCCTCTGCTATGTCTGCATCTCTGACCAATGTGATTACTTCTTTTGACATTCCTTGAAATCATTTGGTTATGTCACGCTTTGAAATAATTATACTCATAATTTTCTTGTTGGGTTTCCATCCACCTACAATATTTTTCTCATTTCTGGAGATGCAAATGCTTATGTCAAGATTGTTGGATCTTTCATATTTGATATGCCATGCAAAGAAATTGTTTTATCTAGTTCCTTGAAACAAGCATCCACCTCTAGCTTGGTAAGTTTTTTATAGCTCCCATTTTTTCCGTGAAAGGGACTTTATAAGTTTCTTCCATCTAAGAATTTCACACTTATTAAGCTTCATTTCTTTACTTTTGAATGTTTCTACTTCTTCCATTACTTGTATATTCCTTATATGTGCCTTTTTCATATTAGATCTTTACTTTGTCTGTCATTGCACCTGTTTCAAAAACTTAGGTTATTTTCGATGCTTCAGTTTTTGAAATTTTAACCTTTAGATTGGATTCAAGGTACTCTAGGAATCTCATCAAAAAATTAAAATTAGTTTTAGAAGTTTAAGTGATAATTTTGGTTTGTGGTTTTCCTTAAAGTCCTTAAAATTTATAATGGAAAATATGAACATCCACCTAAAATTTATAAACCTGCTACTAGAAGCCAAAGATCTCCTTAGTTTCTTAAATATTTTTAATGCCTAGCACAAATAATCTATGTGCTCATCAATCCAAAAATCCTCAAAGGCGTTCATTTGGTGGACTAGGTTTGACAAGCACTTTAAGGCAACAACAGGGACCCGGTCGAAGTGGTCAACCCACGGCTTTAAGGCTGCCTAAATATGTAAATTCAAGAAATGTTATAGGGGATCAGTGTGGCCTTCCTCTACATTAATTCTAATCCAGAGGAGCATCCCTCCATGAAGGACTTCACTGCAATGTTGAATAAAAATCTATATGATTCTTGAGAATAATGTAAAATCCCTTCAACCAATCTCCTCAAACAATCCCCCATTTCGTCTCCTGCCCTTCTATAAAATCATCATCTTTACATCGAAGTCATAAACTTAGTTAGGAAACCAGAGGCAGTTTGACAAACTCACCAATGCGGGCTGATCTCCTCCATCTATGTGAGAGGGTGTATTGTCAACCTCAAATGAATCCCACCTATCCATCACAATAAAGTGTTTTATCAAATGAAAGAATGAGATATCTTGTTGAGGCAGCATACATAAGACATGGGATTGATCTTCAATCCATTTTTTTGCTTTTTTTGGATGCCTTCTATTTTTTATTTTCTGTTTGCAGTGTCGATTTGTAATCTACAGGGTCAAAATGGTCATATGGTGTGCTTGGTGATGGTTTTCACATAGGTTTCTTGGAGGATTAGAAGAGTTGTGGGCAAGACATATGAAAGGCATGGATGTCTATAGCTCATTTAGGGGTTTTCTCTTGTTTTGTCCCATTTTTACTATTTTAAGTTCTATGCATCATTGCAGGGGTTTGAGATATATTCATTTTCTCGACAAATTTACATTTGTAGGGTCTATTATGGCAGGTGGATTGTGCTCAAGAATGATTTCATCATGGTTTATTTTTCCTATGGGTAATTGGATTCTACGAGAAATCAGTGAGTTTATTTTACTTGTAATGTTGAACGTAGGAAAGTAGGTTTTTATGTTTTTCAGTAGTAAAACCATGTTTTTATTGGGCTCCTTTATGAGATTTGGAATAAGTGCAACGTGAATTCTCTTCGATAGATTCAAAAAAATAGAAAATAAGATTTCAAGATTGAAAAGGGGTGAATGAGCATTGGAAATATCAAATTCTATACAAATGCTAATAAAAATGAACACCCATAAAATTTATATTCTATATTTCCTTGATTTGTATAGTTGCAGGATTCATTATCAATATTATGTTTCTGGGTTTAGCGCTCAGCCCACAATGTAAGAATTCGAGACTTGGTAGGTATGAATCCTTTAGTTGTTAGCTTCTCTAGAAATGAAACCACAGTCTATAACACCCAAAGACGGAATACGCATTATACATACAATATAGAAAATTCCATATTTTTTTATAAAAAATACCATCAATCAGAGAGATAGAACACCTCTGTTAATGCATATGGAATGGCATTTGGGGGAAAATAAAAAACCCAAAAGAAAAAAACCTCAACTTTAAACCCTGTCATTTTCTAGTACTCATTTCTTCAATAGATCCCATGGCATGACATACCCACTTAACTATTGGTATTATAAACCCCAACCATTTCCAACACCATTCTTGTAAACTAGGTTTCCAAAAAACATTTCCCTAACTAAATATGTAGTAGGTTTGAAATATTATTTCAAAAATTAGGTTTTTAGAGGTATGAAAATGAAATTTAATAACAAATGCCAAAAACCATTGCGATCCTTGAGGATTTAGGCATTTATGTGTCTAATTTAGTAGACTTTGAGTGAGTTTTTTGATAATGCATTTTACTCTAGAATTCCATGTACTCACAAGATTCAATTATTTCATAGTTATATTTACCATTTTAATATTCTAATATGAATGTAGTACAATCATTTATTTAGTTTATCCAATGAAAACGTGTAACATCTATTTTGCTAAACTTTTTGGAATAGGTGCATGGTTATATGTTGCTATGGAGGGATTTTAAACACCATTATATGAATTGGTTGTTCAGGTAGTTGAAATATCATTAAGAATTAGTGGAAAAAAAATTATTTCGGTTTGGCTACCATCTCAAACAACAAGACAAAAAATATAGATTATTTTGAGTACAAAGAAACAAGGCTCCAACCAGAATTCAATCTAAGAAAATTTCCTCACGAATTCATAATTTTCTTCATGCACTAAATGTGTTGTTTCTATCCATTAAGGTTAGAGAGACTGTATCAGCATTGACTAACTCTCTTGAAAACAATTGTCTTCTTTACATATGGCCTAAACACTAGTTTGTTTGCATTTGGAGTTGTTTCACTACTGCGCTCTTAGTTGCAGTTTTATAGACACGATCTTCCAATCTCAGTTGTGCATCACAAGTTTGTTTCTTGACTATCATATATATTACACCCATCTCTAGGTTTCATTGTTTTGGGGTTTTTTATAGTTTATTCTAAATCCTCTTTCGTAGTCTTAAGGTCTTGTTGACCACTTGAAGAAACAATCCAAAATCAAACATAGATTTAGTAAAAAAGAAATATGTGATTTTGGACACCACCTCAAACAACAAGAATACAAATAGAGGTTGTTATTCCTAAAAAAGATACCAACCTATTTAATGAGGATTAAATATTTTAGTTCAGACTTCTAATTTAAGAATTTAAATTCCACTTTATGCATACACTACTAATTGTCAATGCTTCACATATATTTTCTCTTAGGCACACATAAAAAATTATTAGTTAGTCTTCTTCATGGTTTCAAGTTTCTAGAGCTTATTAATGACATTAAGGAAGGCATTTTAGATTGTGGATTAGGTTGTTTGGTCTTATGTGTTCATGCCTTTCATTTTGCATTTGAAATTTTGAAGTGCAATTTGTATCTCATAAGCACACCCTATCATATTCATTGATAAATCATCTACGTTCTCCAGTATCGAAAATTGTTGTCATCCTCAGAAAGAAATGAAATATGAAAGGTTTATAAATACTTTAAATATGTTTGAGCTGATAAATTTTGTGAACTTTCTTTCCAGACTATCCTCTATGTTATATTTGAAACTTATATTCCCATTACAAATGTATTCGTGAGATTATTTCACATGAGGAAAAGAAGCTATATGATTATCAAGAAAAGATGAAAATAAACTATATGATTATCTTTATACTTTCTCATCTATGATTTTTTCTTGTATTTCCAGGTTATAATTTATCATTTGTATTTTAAAATTGCATGGCTTCGTGCTCTCGTGAGAAGAATAACTTAACCTATTCCGTTCAAGGTCTCTTGGAGTTTGATGTTTTATTTTCCTAGGTTTTTGCTTGAACTTGTACATATTTTTTAGAGTTAAACTGTGTTCACATTTCTTTGATCAACACTTTGACCTCTCCAAAGGAAAAAAAATTCTCTACTTCTTGATTAGTAATCCACCATTCACATACCTCATTCACAACATTTATTTTTACTGCAATGCAGTCATTGTTTTTAAATTTTCTATAATATAAATGTAATATGTATTTTTCTACGTACAAAGGCCAATCACAGATGAATGGATCCTATTAAAATGAAACAGTAACAGTGAGAAAATCAAAGATTCTAAGGCAAATGCATCATATCCACAACAAAGATATTGCATAAAACTTATTTAAACACAGTCAATTTTTTTTCTTGATTACCTTATTAAATATTATCAAAATAATTTCATATATTCATATTTTAATAAAAATTATGGCTAAGGTTGTTTTGTTTTTAGATGATGTTTGGTAAACTAGTGCAAACTCATTGTTAACCAAGTTACCGAGTTATGTGTACCTTTGATCTCTCCACACCATAACTCAAACCTCATCATTTCCACTTCCACAAGTAACAATGTGCTCAAATAATTGGGATTTTTGGATACATCCACTTTCCAATTGGAACAATTGTGGAAGGCTAATAGTTGGAAGTTGTTTTTTTTCTATAATTTCCACACATTTTTCACAGAATTTCACCCAGGAAAGAGCGAGGCATGTGTGTGGGGACTGTGGAGGCCTTCCCTTAGCTCTCAAAGTGATATGGCATGCCATGGTGATCGTCACCCTCTCGAATGAATGGGTGTTTTCATTCAACACTTTGTGGAGGCTCAAGTTGAGCAATGGTGCTCTGCTAGACTTTGACAATACAAGCACCTAAATTAAAATATTATAGTCATGTTTTTCAACTTATCTAAAAAAGTAAATGTTTCCTAATCACAAAAAATATTATTTTGAAAAATAAAAAAAAAAATAGCAAAGCCCCCTTTCCATTTTTATTTTGGAATACTCCATTGCATTAAATTTGTGTACGAACAATTCTTTGTGTGATTCAACTTATTGAAAAAATAATGGCACTGACTTAATGACCCCTGCATGTGGCTTAATATTAATGCAATACACCGCTATTCATAAGGTCAATACCCCTTTTTTTATTGAGTGATGATACTCTACACTACTTTTTTCGTGTCCCGCATGTATTATGTGGCCCAATATGAATATTTACTGGGGAAAATATTTATCGCATTCTTGATTTATAAAGAGAAACCATAACCATAAATGATCATGAAATTGACAACATATGAACCCTCAATGCATATTGTTAGGATAAAATTTATTATCCTAATATTTAATTATGCATAGTTGGATTATTTAATTAATTTTAAATAATAAATTGTTATATTGTTATATGGTTAAACAACCATATTTGTCTGTATGCACATTATTATATTGTTATAAACAATATATATTTTTTAATGTAATTTTACTTCCCGGATGTTATTGGAAGCTTGTTTATTGTGGTTTGTGGTTGCACCTATGCAACTCATTTTTTCTGGATGTATTTGGCTGTGCAATATCTATAAATATTGCAGCCCATCCTCTGTAATTTTTTACTGACTGAGATCAATAAAATCTACACAGGCTTCCATCCCTGTTTCTCAATCAATATTTGGTACCAGAGCGAAATTCTGGCCCTGTGAAGGTGTGGAAGAGAGAGAGCAGCAGAGAGAGAGGAGATTGGAGACGTGTTTGCAGCATTTGAGAGCCTGTGTAGCCTCCTGCAAACTCCAGCCCCATCCCTACCTCCCCCACATCCGCTTGTTCCTTCCAGGTACTTGGAAGGCAAATTTTTTTTGCACTGGTTTACTCAGCACCAGGCAAAAATTAGATACAGGTATTGATGATAATAATATTTTAAAAAATTTCCAATAAAGGTTTTGTTATCTACTGTATGTGGAGGTTGTTTTGCTTGTTTTGGAGGTCTATCTGTGCACCTGCAGTGAATCAAACAGAGCAAAGAAAATTAAAAAAAAGAAGGAGTTTGCCCTGCATCCAGCAAAATATACAGTGGAAGAGGAAGAATAAGCAGCCAGGGAAGGAAGAACAGCAAAAATGCAGCCCATGTCTCTAGTGCGTGCGCATGATAAAAAAACGCGGCTATCAAGGTAAAAAAATGTTTTTTTGGAGCTAAGAAACCCCATTCTCCTCTCGCCCGCGCCCTTTTCTGTCCCATGCGTGGCCTGCACAAGCAAATAAAATTTAGATAGTAATAAACAGCTGTACAACGCGGCCCAGGCAAGAGAAGAACAGTGAAAAAGATGCACCCAAGCCAACAACAAGCAATAAACAGTAAAAAACGCGGCCCAGGCAACTGAAAACACGCGGCCAGGCATTGATCAAAATGCACCCAGGCAATTCAAAGCGTGGCCAAAAGGAAAGAAAACGCAGTCCAAGAAAAAAATACAGCAAAATACTCAGTGCCTAGGACAGATAAAAACAACGGCCAAAGGAGAAAAACGTGGCCCAAGGAGGACAAATACAATGTGCCCAAACACAAAAAACACAGCGGTCTGTACCTGCATTATCAGTGCGTGGGAAGGAGAAAATGTGGCCATGAGGCGAAGTACAATGTGGCCTGGAAGTGAAAGAAATAAAGCCTCCAGATCCGTTTTTTTGGGCAATTACAACCCTAAAAAACACCCCTTCACCAGCATGCGCCACGTGGAGGCTCACCAAGTTACATTTTTTTTCCAAGAGGTAAGTCAATTTATTTGTCAATAAATACAAATTCCTTCCTTTCATAGTCCAAGCGCCCCAAGTGGCCAAGTTGGTTAGTGCATGTGCCTTAGAAGTGAGAGGTTTGAGGATCAAATCCCACTAAAAACACTCAAAAACTCTCCTTTTGCATCTGGCAGATTTTTTGGCAGAACTGCTAAATTTAGCAGGCTTTTTTGAATTTAGTTACAGCTAACTAAATTTAGCGGAGAAATCCCTAACTTAGGGAAATAAAAAATAAAAAAAATTCTCCTATCTGGTCTATTTTCTCATTCCAAACATTTTTTGCAAAAGGAGACCCACCTAAAAATTGCATTTTCAGCTATTTTTTTGCAATTTTTAGCATTTAGGGCTCAGGAGGTCACCAGGACCCCGAAACTGTAATTTTTTGCCTGTCATTCAAATTGTATTGTATATTGTACTAATTTGCAGGTTGCCATAGTCAACTGCAAAACTTTGTAACTGCTCAAAAACTGGCAGAATTGTAATTAAAAATAGTAAATTTGGTTCTGTAACACTCGCGAGATCCTAGATCTCATTCGCAGCATTTGGTATATACAGTGCCTCTGGGAAGCGCTTACGGGTAAATCCGTCACGACTACTACTGCACTTAACGCCTAATATAGCTGCAACAATGTCATCTGGGCATCATCCCTATAAATCTATGGGGAGTAATAAGGTCATAGTGCACACACTATGAACCATCCCATCCGTCTGTGAATGATTGCAAGACATAAATCCTAACTGAGAAATTATCCGAGTATATAGCGAAGTTACACGCGCGTATGAGTATATTTCTTTGAGCCGGTGTCAATAATCACACAGACCCCATCAGTACTGTCTTGGTACCATGTATCAAATTCTTTCACGTACGTTAACGCCTCTTTCACGTACCGCCAGGTATATAGAAAGGGTGAGCTTCTTCCACGTACCGACGGGTATATTGGAAGGGTGCGTATATAGAAAGGTTCGGTATATCGGACTGACGGTATATAGATTGGGAGACCTAATACCTGGAGTGATAAGATTCAAACCCTATCAGTGATCTCTGCAAAATGGGCACCAATGCCCCCAAATTTTTTCTTCCGGATTCACAATTGCTCCGAGGAAGCAACTATGCTGCTTGGAAGACAAAAATCAAAACACAACTTGAGTTTGAAGAAATCTGGCCTGTTGTGACTGGCACTCTAACCAGATCACCAACGGATGCAACACAACAACGACAATTTGATAGAGCAGATCAGAAAGCAAAGCTCATCATTTTGTTTGGAGTGTCCGACGATGTGCAAGCCCACATTCGAGATGCCACATCAGCAAAAGAAGTGTGGGATAAGCTGAGCACAATATATGAGGCCAAGAACAAGAATGTCATACTCAATTTGTAGATTCAGTTACATACATTGAAATTCAAACAGAATGAGAAAATTGAATCCTTCCTAAGAAGAGTTGCAGAGTTGAGGGCTTCACTTCTAGCCCTAGGAGAAGAGGTCAAAGATGAGTCTCTCGTTCCCATTGTTCTGAGAGCTCTCCCTTCTTCTTACCGAATTTTTGTCACAACTCTAAACTTTTCAGATACGACAATTAGTTTTGACAAGTTAGTAAACCTACTGCAACAAGAGGAAGCAATGCACAACAAGGATGATGAAGAGGAGCAGGCACTGTCTTCACATCAAAAATGGAAAGGAAAAGGTAAAGGGAAACCTAAATCCTATCAGAAGTCCCCACATCAAAATCAGTATCATGGGGACAATCAACAGAAGAAGCGATGTCCCATTTGCAAAAGAGGACATGACTTGCAAGAATGTTGGTTTAAACACATATAAGAAAGGTTCATCAAGAAATTCTAGACCACAACAACAACAAACTTACAAGGGACATTCAAACAATTATCACGGGTAGAAAAAGGGGAACTGGAAAAGAAGACCCCACCAGCAAGGTAATATTGCTGAGCAACAAGATCAGTCAGACAATGAAGACTTCTTGTTCACTGCTCGATCAAGTGAACCATCCACATCATCTAGTGACGTCTGGTATGTTGATTCGGGAGCCACTCGACACATGACCTGGCCACAGAGACTGGTTTATTTCAATGAGGGACACGCCATCGAAAAATCATGTTTCGTTGGGAGATGATTCTTCATATACATTTCAGGGGGATTGGAAACATTTCTCTACCCCTTGGTTCACGCAACTGCAGACTATCAGATGTTCTATATGTCCCTGGGTTGACAAAGAATCTTCTTTCGGTCAGTCAACTCCTAGATCACAACCTGATAATTGACTTTGATAGTCAATCCGGCAAGAAAATGTGTTTGATTCGAGATAAATCCAGAGGCTCGAAAATAATTGCAAAAAGCCTCAAATGTGGGACGAATGTTTCAACTTGATTTCATTCACAAAAATGATCAAGCACTCGTGGCTAAAAACTCCACCTCAGCTCAGTTGTGGCATCGGAGATTTGGTCATGTAAGTTTCAAATATCTCGACACACTTCACCGGTGTAATATGGTACATGGGCTACCATCTCTTCAGAAGGATACAGACAAGTGTCCTCACTGCTTAGCAGGGAAACAACACAGAGTTTCATTCCAAACAAGTACTTTTTGAGCTCATGGTAAACTTGACCTGGTTCATACCGATCTGTGCGGTTCGATGTAGCCAAGTCATTCAGGGTTCCAATACTTCATGCTCTGTGTTGATGACTATTCACGCAAAATGTGGATTTTCTGTCTTCGCAAGAAAAGTGAAGCCTTTGAAACGTTCAAAAAGTTCAAAGTGGCAGTTGAGAAAGAAACTGGTCATCACATCAGAACTCTCCGCTCAGATCGAGGGGGGGAATTCACCAGTGATGAGTTCAGAGACTATCTACAAACTCATGGGATTCGTCGACAAATGCCTCCTCCACACACACCGCAGCAAAATGGTGTTGTCGAGAGAAGAAATCGTACTATCATGGAAATGGTGCGATGCATGATCGATGATTCTGAACTTGCAAAGACATTTTGGGCAGAAGCAGCAAAAACAACAGTGTATTTGTTAAACAGAGTGCCCACAACTGCTCTTGATGGAATTACACCACAAGAAGCATGGTCAAAGAGGAAACCATCCATTGCACACCTCAGAGTATTCGGGTGCAAAGCCAGCATGCACATACCCAAACAGAACAGAAAGAAATTGGACATGAAGTCACAAAATCTCATCTTCATTGGATATAGTGAAGAGACTCCTGGGTACAGACTGATGGATCCTAAGACCAGAAAAGTCTACACAAGCAGAGATGTTTAGTTTTTCGAGAAGAAGGAAGCAGAGACTCCTCCAGACTCGCAAGATGTAGATTTTTCACCAGTTGTAAAAACTAAAGCTAATGTTCCCTCAGAAGATGAAAGTGATGATGGGGATGATGGTGTTGATCAGATAGAACCACAACCCATGGGAACAGCTCAATGTATGCCTAAATGGTGTACAAGCACATTACGAGATGCAAGACTGGATGCTCCATCGGATACATCCACCCTTGGACCACGGACTCGCAGTAAAGCAAGAGAAGAAGTTAACTTTGCTTTGATGAGTAGAGTTATTGAAACAGACGAGCCATCTATAGTCCAGGAAGCCCTACAGTCAAAAGCTTGGAAAGATGCCATGGATTCTGAATATCAATCAGTGATGAAGAATAACACTTGGCAGCTTGTCGATCTTCCACCAGGGAAGAAACCCATTGGTTGCAAATGGATATTCAAAACTAAGTACAAAGTAGATGGGACAGTGGACAAGTGTAAAGCAAGACTTGTAGCAAAGGGGTACGCACAGAAAGAAGGCATTAACTATGAGGAGACATTTGCTCCCATAGCTAAGATCAAAACGATCAGGATGATCTTTGCTCTAGCTGCTCAGTTTGGTTGGAAAGTCCATCAGATGGACGTAAAAAGTGCCTTCCTGAATGGAGATTTACAAGAAGAAGTCTACATGACTCAACCTAAGGGATATGTTGTACCTGGTCAAGAAGAAAAGGTATGCAGACTCAGGAAATCTCTGTATGGCCTCAAACAGGCATGCCGGGCATGGTACATCAAGATTGATGAGCATCTCGTACAACATGGATTTGTTAGAAATCCATACGATCCCAATCTCTACCTCAAAAAGCAAGGGGGGGAGATGGTGATTGTTGTAGTTTATGTTGATGATCTAGTCATCACTGGCAGTTCAGTGAAGATGATTGATGAAACAAAGAAAGATCTTAAGCGATCATTCGACATGACAGATCTCGGGCTTATGCACTACTGTCTTGGACTGGAAGTATGGCAGAAAGAGAATCATATCTTTGTTTCTCAAATGAAATATACCAAGACAATGCTCGAGAAGTTTAGGATGATGGATTGCACACCAATTGCTACACCTATGGAGAACAGATTACAGTTATCTCGTTCAGATCCATCTCCTGCGGTAAGTGCAACTCTCTATCAGCAGCTGATTGGGAGTCTCATTTACCTGACCTACACTAGACCAGATATCAGCTTTGCAGTGAGCTATCTATCTAGGTTCATGCAAGAACCCAAAATTTGTCATTGGAAAGCAGCAAAGCACATTTTGAGATATCTCAAACGATCACTAGATCTTGGTCTAGAATACAAGAAGAACGAAAACTTCTTCTTGACTGGATATTCGGATTTAGATCATGCAGGTAAAATTGATGATAGAAAATCCACTTATGGATTTGTATTCTTTATGGGATCTAGACCAATATCATGGGGAAGTAAGAAACAACACTTTGTTTCTCGCTCTTCCACAGAAGCCGAGTATCGTTCTGCAGGAGAAGCTGTCTGTGAAGCGATTTGGCTACGTCGCATACTGAAAGGACTTGGAATACCACAGGACAAACCGACCACCATGTATGTTGACAACGAAGGTGTTCTCAAACTTGTTCGCAATCTAGTTTTTCATGAGAGAACAAAGCACATTGAAGTTCAAGTTCATTTCATACGCGAACATGTGTTGAAGCACAACATCCAGCTTCAGTTTTGTCCAACAGCTGAACAACGAGCAAATATTTTCACAAAGTCACTTGCACGTGACAAGTTCGAGTTGTTCAGAGCATTTCTCTCCTCATCTCTTCAGACAATGCACAATTAAGGGGGGGAATGTTAGGATAAAATTTATCATCCTAATATTTAATTATGCATAGTTGGATTATTTAATTAATTTTAAATAATAAATTGTCATATTGTTATATGGTTAAACAACCATATTTGTCTGTATGCACATTATTATATTGTTATAAACAATATATTTGTTTTTATGTAATTTTGCTTCTCGGATGTTATTGGAAGCTTGTTTATTTTGGTTTGTGGTTGCACCTGTGCAACTCATTTTTCCAGATGTATTTGGCTGTGCAATATCTATAAATATTGCAGCCCATCCTCTGTAATTTTTTACTAATTGAGATCAATAAAATCTACACAGGCTTCCATCCCTATTTCTCAATCAACACATATGAAATATGGTTTCACCTAGATGGTTCCACCCAATATTATCATCTCCCAATTGCTTCTTCACTCTCTAACTCCCTCTTCTACACCCCTCTTCCTCCTTTTATGATTTACTCACTCAAAATAAAACTCTTCTTAAACTAACCCTTCGAGGTTCACATTGCACAATTCATGTGTGATTGCTAGATTAATATCCAACTCTAACCCCCTCCTTTATACCCCTCTTCCTCCTTTTATGTTGTTGTCACTCAAAATTAACCTCTTCTTAAACTGACCATTTGACATTCACATTGCACATTTCACATGTGACTTTTAGTTTAATATCCAATTAAGTTTCCTTGATTAATGATAGTTACCAAAAGAAGTGGGTATATAGATGGGAAACATGTCATCCTATACTAGAGGTTCCCGATAACCATTTTGCCTAACCCTCCTACATGTTAGAGAGGAGTTAATTTAGTTAGTGGGGGGCTAAATTTATCTATAAAATGGTTGTAGCACACTGATGGGGCCTTTTCCTATTAAACTAGATGTCCCTAGTTTGGGTTTTGCCTAACTCCCTCACGAACATACGTGAAGGATAGGCTCTTCCCCTAATAACTCTTATAAAAATAAGTGCTTTCGTATAAATCTAGAAAATTAGGCACTAATTTAAAATATGAAGCTAAACTATCCAATTCATTTAGATGGAATTGAGACATAGACAAACAACTCCAAAATTCTTAATCTTGATAAATATAAGAGATAGTTAAGTTATAAAATGGTTTCACTCTCCCAAGAATCCTTTTGAAATAGAAGTGTTATGATATAAGTACTCTTTTTAAGTATTTTTTTAAGAATCTCTAAAGGTTGTTGGGCATTTTGTTCCTCAAGTCACCCGCCAACACCCCTTATTGTTTGTTGCAACATCTTTATGTGGTTAAATGTAGTCAAATACTGGCTTCTCATAGTAGAGTGGGAGCTTTGGAATAGGTCTTGAACATTTACCAAAACATAATTGAAAGTGGAAGATTTTTAGATGTTATAGTTGCAAGTGATTTTGTAGATATGTATGCAAAATACTAAATCATACACAAGGTATATGGACTATTTTATGAAAATTCTAAAAAAATATTTGGTTTCATGGAATAGAATGATTGCTGAAAATGGGTTTGAGAAAATATCTTGGAAACTCCTTTTCAACTCATTTTTCATTTAAACACAAGTGGTTTAAGGTTTAAAAGGTAAATAAATTGATGAAATATAAAAAGATGACTCGAAGTACTTGGATTGAAGTTTAAAGAATGGTACATGTTATTTTATGAAAAAATGTCAGTCACAAAAACAAGAAAATTTTGGAGGGTAAATTCAAGAGTTGATGCAAAGTTGGAGAACTGTCTTAAGGAATTTCAAAGATAACTAGTAATAGAAGAAGTTTGTTTCACCCCACACAAAGATTTGTAGAACCAAAATAAGTGTTTTGTATCATCTAAGAGGGAGAACTATATCTTGCCTATATATCGGCACAATATTCCATGAAAACTGCATAACTAAACAACTGTTATGCATTTTTTCATGTTCTTGGGCGTTAGGTTCTGGGCCCCAGTAGTCAACGCCAACGCACCAGCAAGCTACGTTCAGCGGTTGTGGGTAAAGGACAAACAGAATAATAAATGTGTCTTTCTGCTAGAATTTTGTTAAATCATGATTTACTCATCTACCTAGAGATGTTAACAGGTGAAAAGATTCAAGAACTCCTTATCATTGAGGAAACCATGATTTTTGAAAACATAGAAGAAGCAACGCACATACATATAGTGCTTTGATCGTCTTTTCTTAATCAGATCAGGTGCAAAATATTAAAGATGTTGTAGAGCTTTCTTTGAATCATTACAGAGAGAAAGGGCTTACTTTGGTAGACTTGGGCATTTGATTTTTTCCCAAAAATTCTAGGGATTGGAGATGTTACAAATCTCAAATCCAAGGTACAGTTCTTATAAGAAAACAGAAAACTCTTATGTGCAACCAAGTAATAATAGTCCCACACATAAAAAATCAGGGGGACATTCAAAATATGATTTATATTTTTGAATGGAAGGGAATTCAAACTCTCAAGGTCAATACCTCTCAAGAAAATGTTAGGGGCCTGGAAAATTATAACATACCCTAATCACGGTAATCATGAGGGGCTACAAAATTCACAGGATTTAGCATTGAGGGAACTATGGACTTTGAGCTCCTTGCAAGGCCAACTTTGCCTTTTCCCTTTCTTTAATTAAAAAAGAAGTTTTTTGATAGGGGTATCTTTGAATTAAACACAAGTTCATAAATTGCACACTCATAGACTTAAATTGTTCTCTGAAATTAAGTGTTGCACACAAAAAAAAACATCATTTTAAAGCTTCAAATTCACTCACTGTGCAAACTTGTATCTTGGGTCGATGAATGCATTCATCCCACAACCATCACATTTTATGTCTTTTTGAAATACCTGATGAATATTCTCAACAACATCCAGAGTCCTTGTTAATCCACAATCATAAATGTCTCCAATTTGGCGGATGACCGACTAGCACGCTCATCAGAACCAGATTAAACATTACAACTTTTTGTTTCCTCTGAGTTGTTCCTTAAAGATGATGCATTCTTTGTTGGAAATAAGGTGTCTCAACCTTGTTTGGTTTATTCAGTCAATATTTTCTTACAACCGTTTCACATTGTCAGTGCTCTAAAAATAGAAATAGGAGTTGTCAAAATATTCCCATATGATAGCATATCATGGAAGGACTATTTTTAGAGATATTATGATAGATTTTATGATATCTATAAGGGTCAAAAATAGGGGAGAATATTGTGGACGTGAGAGCCTAATTTTAGACCGAAATCTTTCTCTTTAATGCTATCCACCTCATGAGATCTTTGGTACATGGTTTTGTAAACCATATATGGTTTCTTGTATAACCGGAGGCCTATAAATTGAAGGCTTGGAAAAGCAATTGATGTGGTGAGATTTGTAAGTACAATAAAGTTGGAATCCTCCTAGAATTGTTTTTGGTGATACTCCTGTAAGAAACTTGTTCTACAAGTGTATGTAATCTTGTTTTTAGATTTGAAATACATTGAGTGGGCTTTTGGAGTGTGGGGTTTTTCATCCGAAAGGATTTTCCCCACGTATATCTGGTGTTTGTGTTCTTATTATGAATATGTTGCTGATATTTTTGTAACTGTTTTACCATGTTGAAATTTTTGCATAATATTCTCCTCAAGATTAGTGTAGGAAGTTGTTCCGTTACTCTTAATTTCCTATCAAGTGGTATCAGAGCCTGATCACCTTTGGTTTCAGTTGTGGGTTGTTGGGTTTTTTTGTGCTAATCTGGGTTTGAGTGGGAGCTTGTGCAAAGAATACTTTGTTATCTGGTTGCATATATATTTTTAAAATGGTGAGCACATCTGGGAGGATTGATGTTGAGAAGTTTTCTGGCACAAAATTTGAAATGTGGACGCTGAAGATGGAAGATCTGTTGGTTGATCGAGATCTATGGGATGCGGTGGATGAAAAGTTCCATAGGCCTATGGATCTAGTTTTGGCTACAATATATGATGTAATGGATAGAAAAGATAAAGGTCTTATTAGACTATGTCTTTTAGATTCGATTCTGATAAATGTCCATGAAGAATCCACTTTAGAGAAGCTTTGGAAAAAGTTGGGTGAGATATACCAAGCTAAGTCTCTAGTAAATAAGATTTTCTTGAGGAAGAAGTTGTATTCCTTGAGAATGGAAGAAGGTGGACAAATATATGAGCATCTAGAAACATTCAATGCATTGGTGACTCAGTTGATCTCGGTTGGAGTTAAGATGGACGAAAAAAAAGGTGCCAAACTATGTTGGTTTCATTTCCAGACTCATGGGACAGCCTAGTAATGGCCATTGGGAGCACTTCATTCACTCTGAAGATGGACGATGTTGTTGGTTCTCTACTCTCCGAAGAAATGAGAAGGAAGGTCTCTCTAAATGCGAAAGAGGTTTTGAGTTTTCAAGGAAGAACAAAATAATGAGGAAAAGATGAGAAGAAGTGTGGCCATTCCAAGAATAAGGGGAGATCAAAATCCCCTGGTAATTCCAAAGTGATATGCTGGAACTGTGGCAAATTTGGACACTTCCGAAGGGAATGCAAAGAAGAAAAGAAAAAGAAAAAGAAGAAGCATGATTTTTATTCTAAGTCCAAAAATGAAGATGGAGATGCCTTTATTGCAGCTTTGGCCACTCGTGCAGGTGATAATGCATAGTTGATAGACTCAGGTGCATCTTTCCACATGACCCCTAACAAAAACTAGTTTAGTAAGTATGAAAACTATAATGGTGGTAAGGTGTATTTGGGTGATAAATCTTTCCTTGAAATTATTGGTTGTGGTAGTATTCAGGTGAAATTTTATGATGGTACAATTATAAGATTTGATGGTGTCTTGCATATCCCAGGACTAGTAAGAAATTTATTATCTGTTAGCAAGCTAATAGATGCAAGTGTGCATGTATAGTTTTCTGAAGCAGGTGTGAAAATGGTGAGAGGTGCTATGGTAATAGCAAGAGGAAGTAGACTAGGTACATTGTACCAACTTGATGCATGCACAGTTGAGTGCAATAGCACTTCGGATAAAACTAAGCTAGTAACTATTTCATTAAAAAAGTAGAGGGTTTCCTCCTCTGTGGATGGTCATGGCTTCTAGGTACCCAAGGGTGATCTATCTATCGAATCAAAATTACCTACAGAGAAGACCATGTTATGGCACCAAAGGCTTGGCCACATTGGAGAGAAGAGTTTAAAAGCTCTAAAAAATAATAACCTCATTGAGGGGTTGAATGATTGCAATCTAGAGTTTGATTTCTGTGAGCATTTTATTCATGGAAAACAAAACCACATTCATTTTTACTCGTCTACTCATAAGTCTTCATGTATCTTGGATCTAATCCATTCGGATTTATTTGGTCTTGTTAAGGTTGCTTCAATTGCTAAATTAGTTTATTATGTTACTTTCATTGATGATTTTAGTAGGAGACCATGGGTATATTTTTTAAAGAGTAAATCTGAAGTTTTTAGTCATTTCAAGGAATTTAAGGCTATGGTTGAAACTCAAACTAGGAAGAAAATTAAGTGTTTGAGATCTAATAATGGCGGTGAGTACTGTTCTGCAGACTTTGACAGATTTTGTATAGATTGTGGGATTAAAAAACAAAAGACAACTTCATATTCTCTGGAGCAGAATGGAGTTGCAGAAAGAATGATTAGAACTGTAGACACCTATAGTTACGCCTAAGCAATTTAAATACTTAAATTGTGCTAATTATCCCCTTTTGTTAATTAATTACAATACGCTAATTGATTAAGTCGCCTATCTAGCTAACTATCTAATTAACGACCTTTTGTTAATTATTTACCTCTTCTATATTAATTAATTAATTATTATTAATTAATTAGTTTTCCCCTTCATTTAATTAGTAAATCAATATTTAATTGATTTAATCCCTTTTTAATGGCCTAAATCGTACTAATATTCCTCTAATTGGCTTCTATAAGCTTACACATACCTATTAGTTAATCACCTTTGATTAATTAAGGCACCCCCCAATTCCCATGATTTTCTAAACATGTATTAAACCCTTCTAAAGTAAGGTTACCTTTAATAAAGCAACCTTATCCATTCTTAATCATGTTTTACCTTTATTCCACATTCATGAAGATGTGTTGAATCCTTTATCCTTTGGGATATATAAAGAGACCTCCTCCTACCTTTATACCTACACCTAAAATCCTTAAAACAGCAAATGCAAAGCATATAGCAAAGAGACTAAGAGCTTGCACTTTGTCCTCTTGAGATTTCATCATCCTGAAGAGTTAAGCCTCTTTCTTAAAGTGTTTAGGTCATATGGGAGATGTCAAAAGGGTCTTATAGCCCAAATTTGACTAGCTCCCATTCATAGGTTCTTGGAACATTAAGGAAAACTATTTTTGATAGCCATGGAATATACCTAGGTTCCTTCATTTATATGTTGTTAGAGAATAGAGGATATTTAGGTGCTTAACATGGTTAATTTCATATTTTTGTATTGATAAATGTTAGCATCTAACCCATGATTAATTTTTATCATGATGGTGTTTATAATGTTGTTTAATTCTTGCTAATTAAGACTATTTAGGTGTTAGTCTTTTTTTAAATAAGCATTAGTTTAAAAAAAACACTTGCAAACATTTGGCACGCTTAGTGGGACCCTTAGTCCCATGGAATTTTAGTTTAAATTTCATTGTTTTGGCTAACTTTTGATATGCACATGTATTAATTAATGTCCATTTTTTAGAATTTTTACTCATTTAATTTGTGTAACTTCATGTTCATGGCCTTAATTTTAATTGGTTACTGTCGTTCTTAAACTAACTTGTCAAAATTTAGAGATATTGTGAAGTTTTCTTTGTTTTTTCCGTACTCTGGTTTCAGGTCTGGTGCATGCACAATTTTCGGAGCACATGCATGATTTTCAGAGCACAGACATGATTTTCAGAGCGCAGGCACAGTTTTTGGGGTGCACATGTCTCTCTGGTGGCACAGGTGTGCTATTAAAATATGTCATTTTGTCTGCCCACCCCTGGTCTAGGTGAACTAACCTTGGCGCACACACCCTAACTAGCGCGTAGGTACACTAACCTAGGCACACACATAATTTTGTACTGTACCTTCACTGCATACTAAAAATTGTCAAATCAGAGTACACGCCCTAACAAGGGTGCACATGCATTTTTAGTGGTGCAAGTATATTTTTTTCTGGTAATATAGTTATTCTATCTATTTTTTTGTCTATTTTCTCAGAGTAGCGCATATGTTGTTTTCATCACACACACACCTCTCGGGTGGCACAAGCATTTAATTGATCTAAAAATTCCACAGAGTGGCACAGGTGTTGTTTTAGGGGCACATGCACTATTTTAGGGGTGTACATATCTCTCGGGTGACACAAGTACATTGTGTGCTGAAAATTAAATTTGGTGGCACATACGCCCTAACCCGTGTGTAGACAATAAAAATGGGTTGCATTTTTTGAACTCAAAGAAATGATGTGCTAACATTCTTGCAGGTTTATCTAATCATATATTTGTCTTTATAGGTTGTTTTTACATGTTTGTATTTGACTAGGTAATATTTTACATTGTTTACTTATAGGATTAAGATTGTGTATGCTCTTCCCTCACGTCTCTTGGGGCGATCTTGGGAATTAGAAATGATTTTTAGGTCCTTTTGATAATTTGAGATTATTAGGGGTATTTCATTTGGAATTGGTTAGCTTGGCATTGTTAAATTAAATTGTTGTTCCATTTGGTTATCTTTTAGGATTTGTAAAGACATCACGTATGCTCTTCTCTTACGTCCTTAGACGATCTAGAGAATCAAAAATGATTCCTTATCCTTTGATGGAAAACTACTAATCATCATCATACAGGACCGAAATTCTTGTCAAAGAATGAAGGATTTGAAACAAAAGTCAGAAAAATACTAATACAGTTGTTAAATAGGTTGCCAAATGGTGTTAAAGAAAACCACATCTAATTAAACAAGATAAAAATAACAACCTATTCAAAACACTATATTGTAAGTTTCAGAAAAGGGTACGTCCCTCTCCACTCAACTGGAACATAACCCCTTTGGCATAACACATTAAGCTATAACAATGGGGGTGGTTCTAAGAACCCCAAAGTAGTCCACGCAAGAGGAAACCTTATGGACAAAACAGGAAGTGCTCCGCACTACCTATCTAACTAGTAAATTCTTTGTGAGATAGAGTTACAAGTTGTCCCTGTGCGAACCTTATAAGTACACATTTGGATGCATTATTTCCCATTGTGCTTGAAGGGGGAAAATTTGAGATACTCCCAAACTAGTCATTGTGAATTTTTGGGCAAATCATCTCGCTCATGGATAATCTTTGTAGCACCTAGGACGAGAGAAGCACCTAGGAAGATATACTTTGGCTAGGAGCCCACTTTGACCATTCTAAAATAGTGTTGAGTTGTGAACCATATTTTTCTTTGAGAAATGTGTGATTTGTTACTTTCACCTAGTTTTTACTTGCCTTAGGGTGAGGAAAAACTCTGCTGAAGTGAGGCTAGCATTTTTCGTCATTTTTCTTGATTTATTTTCTTCATATTATTTTCACACTTTGTTGATCAGAAGAAGGTGTGATTACCTTTGTGTTGCCATTCGATTGTTTCTCTCAATTTTATGTCTGTTTACGCCCATCCATGTTTGCGGATAGGCTAGTTAAACGTCTAAAGTGAGTGCAGAGGCATTTTCACGTCATTTGTTAGCCATTGTGATCTTGATACCCACGTAAAGATCGTCATTGTAGTTAGGCATAGTTCATCATTGCAGAATTCCATAGAGGAGTTAGCTTGTTTGTCTCGTATCATTACAATTTCGATATTTACGTCTTGTTTCTTGTAAACTCGACATAAATACCTATATTGTATGGTTACGTTGCACACATTCTTAACTATTCCTAGCTATACTTTGAGATTTTTTTTTTAGTTCGGTTTTATTATTACCTTGATTTCAAAAGAGTGTTAGGAACTACCATTTGTGCATGTTATATCAATAACACCTCGATATCAATACTTCACTTTCTCACAAAGTTGGTTAACATATCTTGGTGATATTGCTGTGTTGTTCAAAAATTGTAATTGACACTTTTTGGGATATAGGTCTTAATCAGACTTGAGCTTGCCCATCATATATCTTGATTGGGAGATCGCATTTAACTTCATGAATTTACTTACGTCTTCTTCATTCCTTTGAACTTGGCATAAGTGGAGACATCTTGTTAAATCATCTTGACGATTGCAAATTACTCTTTGAAACATAGTCTAGGAGGTACTTCATTTGATTACAGGTTTTGGTACCAAATGATTGTATCCATTGGTGACTTTATCACTCTATCACATTGGTATTCTCACACTGTTGATTTATTCATACTCTTAACAAGTACATATTGCGTTTTACTTAGGGGGTAATCATTGAAGCTTTGAACAAATCTGCAACTTACCTTAGTGAAATTTATCACGAAAATATGGCACCCAAGACGCGTCTAGGGTTAAAGAAATAGACATATCAATATGAGGAACAACAGGCTGAAAGCTTGGGAAACCTATAACAGAAAACGGTCAAACCCCATTTATTAGACACGACTATAGAACCATTGTTTTCTACAGAAAAGGAAACAGAAGAAATGGTCGATCATAGTGTAAATGAATTAGAGTCACCTCACGTAGGCTTTGATTTTGACCCCACTCTACTAGACAAGTTTCTCCTTAGAAACAAAGATAGAGTGTTGGCACAGGTTGTCAAATTAGGGGCCAAGTTTCCCACCGAGAATGAACAAATACTACCTACAAATGACACTACTAAGGAAGAATGCCCCCTTATCAATATGGAAGACATTTTAATAGGCGGGCATGCCTCCACTTCTTACTTAGAAAATGATAAAATGGTAGGGCATAGAATACCCCTCATCAAAGTTCCATGAGGAAACAAGTTAGAACATAAGACAAGGGAGGAACCTCTCACAATATGAAGAGGAAGAACCTTTAGATGAAGAAGACTACAAACCAAGTCACAATCCAACATCAACTCAGTAACCTAAGCCGACAACTAGCTTTACTTACTTTCCAGGTACAGAAATATGTAAACAAGAATGTTCAAAAGTCAAGGCCGAAGTTTAGGATCCAACAAACTCCATCGAGAAAACCAAGGAGAAGAAGACGTGGGGTACCATCATGTTAACGTACTTCACTTCTCCCACTAAAGATAACAATTGCTCACACAATAAGTACAATCTATGAAAGAAATGCTTGCAAGCATACAAGAGAGCAATAAAGGGAGTATCAGAAAATACCAATACAAAGAATTATGCCCCTATCCTTTTGACACGACAATGACCCTTCAACCCTTTCCAAAGAAATTTGATATGCCAAAGTTCAACAATATACAAAGTAAAGGGAGACCCAAGGGATCATGTTAAATATTTTTATATGGCATGCCAAGAGGTGTCTTATAGTGATAATTACCTCATCATAATTTTTCCTAAGAGTCTTAGAGGTCAAGCATTAGAATGGTTTACTTGCTTACCATAGAGGATCAATTTTCACTTCGCTAGAATTTGTGCAAAAAGATTCATGTGTCATTTCTCATATAACATAGAGAGTGATATCACCATGGCAGACTTGTGTGGCAGCAAAACAATGCCCAAATGAAACCTTCACCAACTTCCTCTAATGATAGAGAGAGATATCTAGTCGCTTCCCTTGCACTTTTCGTGAGAAGCAGCTGGTCAGTATTTTCATTCCCTAATCTCAACCCAGATGTAGCTTTCCACCTCCAAATGCATTGTGTCCACACCTTTGAGGAGGGTTATCGAGAAAGGGATTGAAATAGAAAAGGATCTCATTTCCAAAGGCACCATAAAAACCCAATCTAAAGATAACCAAAGTGTCAAACCCACTGGAAAATCTGAAGATCTTTAACACAAACAAAAACGTGGTGAGAGACAGAATCATTGATTCCAAATGTGTTTAAACGGTCCAAACCAGTCAACCTTTTTAAATTAACCAAGGGCCCAAGTCAACCACTACCAAAGTGATGAACATTCACCTCCCTCAATGAACTGTTGTCCCTCATACTAAAACAGTTAGATGCGGCCCACATGATGACCTATCCTACAACGTAACCATTTGAGGAAAATGCTCCTAAAAATTCATGGTATACGGAGCATGAATATTGTGAAATGCATCACATTAAAGGACATAAGAGAGACAAATGTTTTCGCAGCTTCGCCACTATATTCAATACCTCATTGACAACGGGGAGATAGAGGTGGATAACCCTAGCCATATGCAAACACCTAACGAGAAAATGGGGATTTATAAGGAACCATTCCCCAAGCATGATAAGTCAGAAAATACAAAGCCGGATCAGGAGAGAGTCATCCCAAACCTATAAATCCATGAGTTACTTATATACTAAAAGTGATAACAATCATTATGATTCAATTATCGGATGTATTTGCTCCCCTGCCGACCATGTCCATTCCATTCTAGATCAAGGGAAAGGATTATGCGTTGTGATAATAAGGTATGCCCACCTTGTGATTCTAGAACCCTCTCTGTTGACCCTGTAAACTGATAAATATAACCTTTTAGAACACCTTGAGAGGACACCTGCTAAGATCTTCAATCTTATATCTTCTCAAGATATCCAATGTGGATAAGGAGATTTTGTATCAAACTCTTCAAGGGGTCGGGAGTGCCTTTAGAAGTCGATCCTATGTACCTTCAAGCTGTGGTGGTAAATATTGTATCAAGTGAGCATCTTATTTTCAACCATAGGGAGATCCCTACCAACGAATCCTACACATAATATTCCCTTACACATTGAGGTAGTTTTCACTCTGCAGGAAAATTAAACAGGTGCTTGTGGAAAATGGATCGGGATTGAACATCTGCACGCTTAAGCTGGTCAAACAATTGGGACATACGGAGGAAGATCTTGAGTCCCATATTATTACTATCTCCGTATATGACAACGCAGAAAGAGAGTCTAGCAGGAACCATTACTCTACCCATGGAGGTGGGCCCCACTTGCCATCATACAAAGTTTCATGTCCTAGACTTGAAACTTCCATATAATATGCTTCTAGGCCAACCACAGATTCATGTCATGCAGGCTGTGCCATCAATTTTTCATTAATGCATCAAGCTGAAGCATGAGGGACATATGGCTACAATACTAGGAGATTCAGAGCCCTTTGCTCATTATAGAGATCTCAATAGCTTTGTACGAAAGGGTACATACACATGTCCCTCCACAGATATAGTTGTTCCCTCTTCATTCTGAGGCTATGAAATCTTGAGTGGATTCAAATTCTCTTAGTTATTACACTCATGGGGTGTCCACTTCCACATCTCCATTTGATTCATGGGAGATGAAAATTCTAGAATATGGCCGTGGGGAGTATAATGTACAACAAGCACTCTTGGTTTTTGACCTCTCCTTGTCATCCAAGACTAGAGGTCGACCCAACTACCACTTCAGGAAACCTAGAGAGGAACACACTATTGTGTCGTTCCTACCATGGAGGCTTGTTAGTTGAGGAAAAATTGCTTGATCCACCTACTACTTGGGTCCCTGAGGACACTTAGCCATCTTGTTATTGAACCCCTGGAATATGAAAAATCTAGTGGAATAATGTACTCCATGGGCTACAAAGGCCTAGGACGTGGGAGGAATGAACAAGGAAAAAGAGAACCAATCCCTCTTCCACATTTCAAAACATAAAGATATGACATCGGGATTCTTCCCCTATGGAGCGCACCCCAACGATCAAGATGCAACTTGTTCTGGAGCATGAGGATAGCTTCTGAGTACTTAGACAGAGATACATATTCCCATTGTAGCCACTATGAGGATCTAGCCTCCACGAACCTTTTCATGAACAATGCTGTCCTGACCATAACCCCCACCAATCTGACCCTTGAACTTGTGTACCCTTCCCTTTGTTGAATGGGACCAACAACGTCACATGCCACTAGATTTATTCGAGAATGATGAGGCTATTTCATATTTCATGCACATAAGGGATACAATTCCCATTGGAGATCACAAGAAGGGTTTCTTTATTGACTTAGACACCTGCACCTACTTCGGCGAGGAGGCTGAACTTCGTGGTCAGTAAAATTTAAAGAAAAGTGAGGGTAAGAGTTCTAAAGAAAATCCTTGGCAAAAATCAAAGTCCAAGTAACACAGTGAAAACCTCTTTGAGGCACTGGCTCACAAAAAAATAAGAAAATCAAAGGAAAATAAAGTGACCACACCAAGGATGAAAATCTCGTAAAGACATCCTTGGATGAAGATCTCAACCTACCTCTCGATCCTACGTGTATGGAGGATTTATCAAAATTGTTAGTTGAAGAAACCATTGATGTCAATACTGGTACCAAAGAAGATCCCAAGATAGTAAAATTGAGAGCATCACTCTCATCCAGAGAACAAAAAATGTTCACTATGCTACTGTGAGAGTTTATTGATGTGTTCACATGGTCTTACAAAGACATGCCCAACTTAGATCCAACTTTAGTCTTTCACAACCTAGTTGTGCACACAGATGCTAAGTCTATCAAATAGAAGCTCCGAAAGATGTACCCAAGAGTGGCCTTGTTAGTTAAAGAATGGTTGGAAAGGTTACTTGTAGTAGGATTCATTAGGCCAATTGATTATTCTGAATGGATATCAAACATTGTTCCTGTCCAGAAGAAACCTATCGGTATCCGAATCTACACAGATTTTAGGGACATCAATAAAGCTTGCCCTAAAGATGACTTTCCGTTTCCCAACATTGACATGATTGTTGACTCAACCGTAAGTTACGAAATGCTATCACTCATGGATGGATTTTTTGGTTATAATAAAATTAAAATCGCTAAGGAAGACCAACACAAAACAACTTTCACAACCTGTTGGGGCACCTTCTATTATCGGGTGATGCCATTTGTCCTTAAGAATGCGGGAGCAATTTATTAGCGGGCCATGACAGTAATATTTCACGATATGATTCATGACATCATTGAAGGACTACATAGATGACATCCTAAGAAATTCCAAAACAAGAGAGGATCATCCTATCATTTTACGAGCGTATCTTTGAACACCTGTGTGAATGACAAAGTTAGATTGAATCCAAAGAAATGTGTCTTCAGTGTCTTATTCAGGAAACTATTGGGATTCATTGTGTCGAGATGAGGTATTAAGGTAGATCCCTGCTAAAGTGTCTGCCATCACTGAAATGCCTCCACCTGAGAATATCAAGCAACTACGTGTAGCTTGCAAGGGAAAATGCAAGCCAATCACCACTTTCATCTCCCAACTTGTAGATAAATGTCACTGCATTCACCCATTTGCTTAAAAAGGATGTCGCTTTCCTTTAGGAACCTGAGCAATAGTAAGCCTTTGCTTTTCTTAAACAATACCTGGATAA
Source organism: Taxus chinensis (assembly GCA_019776745.2). Taxonomy (NCBI): domain Eukaryota; kingdom Viridiplantae; phylum Streptophyta; class Pinopsida; order Cupressales; family Taxaceae; genus Taxus; species Taxus chinensis. The sequence continues at coordinate 176,142,804 of CM034151.1, forward strand.
TCCACCTTGTCCTCATGCCTCCCACTCCAGGAGAACCACTTTTGCTCTATATTTCTACTACGCAATACACTATTGGTGCGCTACTTGCCCAATATGACCTTAGCCATAAAGAGAAAGTAGTGTACTATCTGATTCGCACCCTCATTGTGTATGAACTTAATTATCCTCAGATTGAAAAGGCTTGCTTGGCTGTCATTTTTAACTTTCAGAAACTTCACCATTACCTGCTAAATACTAAGACCAAGCTCATATCCAAGGTCAACCCACTCAAGTATTTTTTGTCCAAACCCACTCTCATAGGTAGAATGGATAATTAGATCATTGTACTCAGTGATTTTGATATAGAATTTGTCCATCAAAAATTAGTTAAAGGACAAGTGCTTTCCGACCAGCTCGCGGAAGTGCCCTTACAAAGTAAGGAACCTTTGAGTCTGGATCTGTTAGATGCCTCCTTGCTCTACATTGAAGAATCTACCATTTGACAGATAAATTTTGATGGATCATTTACGTTTCATGGTTCCAGTGTAGGAGTCATCCTTATTACTCCTTCAGGTGATCCTATATCATAGGCTTTCCGCCTGTCCTTCCCTTGCATGAACAACATTGCGGAATATGAAGCACTTATTACAGGGATGAAGCTAGCCATCAAGTGGAATATTCATCATGTTAAGGTTGTAGGTGATTTGCAGTTAATCATTAAATAGGTAAATGATGAATATAAGGTTAAGGATGACAAGCTCATACCTTAGAGAAAGTTAGTGGAAACTCTAAAGGAGTATTTTGTGTGCATTACCTTTGAGAAAATCCTAAGAGTGCAAAACAAATCAGTGGATGCCATGGTAACGGTGGGATCTATGCTTCGTATTCCACCAAAGAAGAATGATATGCCATTCTTCATATAAAACCTATGCCTACCCGCGTACGACATGCCAAAATCTTTCCTGGCTTGTGAGGTTGTTGGTCCCCATTCTCGATGGTACGAACCTATTTTCACCTATCTTAAGGACAACACATTCCCTCCCGATATCTCCCACTTTGAAAAGCAAAGCCTAATTTTCTAGATAGCCCATTACACCCTTCTATGAGGTACACTTTATCGTCGTGGCTATGATGGTAATCTATTATGTTGTCTGGATGTGATGGAGTCAATCTAGGTATTTAAGGAAGTGCACGAAGGGGTATGCGGATCACATACAAACGGAATGGTCTTGGCTAAGAAACTATTGAGAGTAGGTTACTATTGGCCTACCATGGAAACTGATTGTTGCAAATACGTTAGAAAATGTGTGCTTTGCCAAAAGTATGGAAATTTCATCCATGCTCCATCACAACCATTGCAACCAATCACTACCCCATGGCCATTCTCCAAGTGGCAACTCGATTTAATAGGGAAACTTACTCCTACCTCATCTGATGGTCATACACATATCATCACATCCACATAATATTTTACAAAATGGGTGGAATTTGTCCATTTAACCTATGTCATAGGAGCAAAGATTTCTAAATTCATCATGAATCACATCATTTGCCGATATGGTATTCTGACACTCATTGTTATAGATAATGGGAAGTCATTTAAGAACAAAAATGTGAAAGGTCTTTGCCAACGGTTCCAAATTAGATTGAAATGGTCCATGCCATATTACCCTCAAGGTAATGGACAAGCTGAGGCAACAAACAAGACTTTGGTCAAGATAAGGGAGAAGATGGTTAGCAAAACTGGTCAAAACTGGCACCTACAAATCCATCCAGCCCTTTAGGCTTACCGAAAATCCATTCGCACCCCTATGGGTGCGACACCATATTCCTTAGTGTTCGGGACAAAATCTATCATCCCCTTATAGATTGAACTTCCATCCTTGAGGATCTCTCTTCGAGACTATCTGGATAAGGATGAATATTATTGAGTGGCAAGAATTGTTGAGTTGGAGCTACTGGATGAGAGGTGCATTCACGCCCTTAATCACCTGAAGGTATATCAACATAGAGTCTCCAGAAACTACAACAAGTGAATCATCCCTTGTTAGTTTGAGGTTGGTGATTTGGTTATGAAGGAGAACCAGTTCAACACCAGAGTGGAGCGGGAAAAGAAAGGAAAGTTTGAACCACATTGGTTATGACCCTATGTCATAGTTGCCAAGTATGACACAGGGGCATACAAACTGGCTTACCTCAATGGTGATGAGCTCCGGGAGCCCATGAATGCCATGCATCTTAAGAGGTTCTATGCTTTAACATGGCACAAGGAAGTTAAAAATCAAAAATAAAAAAGAATAGAAAATTCAGAAAAAGAAAAAGAGAAAACAAGTCATCCAGTAGTGAAAACCACACAATTGTGGCACTTTGGACAAGTCCTTGGGTGAAAACTAGTTTCTGGCACCTCGAGAGGATTCGTTGTTCACAAGCTTTTAGTATTAGAAGGGTAGTTGTCTTTAGCCTAGACCTGGATCTAATTTTAAGATTCCTTATGTGCACCATATTGTCCAGCCTTGATCCGGCTTTGCCTTCTTCTATTCATCTATGAGGGATGTGGTCTTTCGTTATTTCCTAGCTTACACTGGGGGAAACTCAAAAACTCCACCTTCTTGTTCATAAGCATGTGGCTTCTGCCCTTGTATATTTCTCACCTAACGCTGGGGGCATCCATGCTTTCTTGGTTACCTACACATAGCTTTGGAAGACCGTTAAAAAACACAAAAACAATAGAAAATTGTTTCGAGAAAAACACAAAAACAATAGAACCTTGTTTCGAGGAAACACAAAAACAATAGAAAATTATTTCAAAAAAACCTAAACAATAGAAAATCGGTGCATGAAAACATATCTTACAAAAACATTTACTTGCATTGTCTTGTTTCCTTGCTTTTCTTGTTTCTTCTATAGTGTTTTACGTGTTTTCTTTTGAGTTATTTTTTGCTTGGGTGTACTTTTTCATAGTTCATCTTTTCTTGCTTAGATTAGATTCATTCTTGCTTGTGCATATCGCGGTGTTTTTTTGCATGTTAATAATACATGGTGAATCATGATGTAGTGTGTTAGTTCATTATGTTCTTTCTTAATCATTTGGTTGTGTTTGTTACTTGTTAATAAAACATGGTGAATCATGGTGTATTACATTAATTCCTGGTGTTCTTTATTAGCATTTGGTTGTGTTTATTGCATGTGCTTTGTTTTTTTATCATTCACATCTCATTACCATCATCATCATCACATCTAACATCATGTATACATCATATATAAAAAAAATGCTAATTTTTACATCATGCATGTATGTTAAGCTAATCATCACATATCATATCATCAATGGGGGCAAGAGGGGTTGCGCATAATAAAAAATATATCCCCCCCGCACCAATATCATCATATCATCCCGTCCATATACATCAACATAACACATGAGAAAAACATTTGATATCATATAAGGATCTATCATCTAACATCTACAACACATGTATATACATCAAACATCAGGATAACCAAATACATATGAATTACAAAATCAGATAATGCATCCATAAGTACTAGATCAAACCAATGTAACATGCATCGAATCCAATGCAGGCAGGATGCCCACTCAAGATACTAAATATGATTCATGTCCAGTCGTCAATTAGTTCCCCATGAGTTTAAATACAAAGAAAAAACCATCTATATATATGTCTCAAAAAACAAAATATATAAATCATCTCATAACTATGTGTATCTAAGCCAAAACAATGAGTCCTCATATATATACATGTGTGTCAAATATACGTCTATGTCAAAAATGGATACATACAAATATGTTCTCTATATCAGAAATGCCTTCAGCTGAGGCATACAACAAGGATACATAAAAAAAGTCTATATACATACATACAATGTCCTGATTAGTGCTCCATACAAATACATCATCGATACACAATGCCATCAAAAAGGGGCATGTATCTGAAAGAATCAATCCTTCATCATGAGGCATCATCAAAAATACATGTCTACAATCACTATACATCAAAATCAGCCTTCATAAGAGGCATACATACAAAATAATTTGTATAATACAAAGGTGGCTATCAACCATAGCTCTCGCCCTCACCGGGGCTCCCAGGTCTTTCCTCTGGACACTGGAACTCTAGAGGCTAGGATGGCACTGGTCTCACCAGCTGCTCTGGAAGAGGCTGTCTCATGGATCTGGTGGAATGCCTCGACCTCCGTGATCGAGAGCCTGATGCACTCGATCTTGATAACTATGGCAATGCCACTCTCTGCTATGGTGGCACCACTCTGTAATATGTAGTTCTATAGAAAAATGCCTCACCACCAAGCCTGGTGGCATCACGAATCAGATCCGCATCACTGGAGGCGAGCACTGCCTAAAGGGCAGTATCTCTCTCACCTGTAACTTGGTCCAGGTCTGCCTCGGCCTACCTAGTAGCAGCAGCCTCTCGATCCCTCTCTATGGTCATCGCCTGCAGCTCACTACGGGCTTGGTCCCTTTGTGCTAATACTGCCTGATAATAGGCATGCACGTGATCTCTCTATGCCACAACCATGCACACCTATGACTGGGACTGATGTAGGAAGCTCAATATCTGAGCCCCCTACATTGTTGTCTCTTAGATCAGGCTCTGCCGCGCACCTCTATCATCTCCTGGGCTAGCCTGGGCCCGAGCCTGATCTTGCTCTAATAGTAATGTCACAATGTGGGCTCAAGCCTCATCACGCTCTACTATGGGTGTCAAGCACCAGCCTCGAGCCTTGTCTCTCTCCGCTCTAGCTGCGTCTCTCTTAGCTATGAGCTGCTGCACCTGTACCTATGTTGTGGCTGTCTACACCACTGGCTGTGAGGCTATGTGTGCCTCAGAGACTACCCCTGCTCAAACACCCTACCTTTGGGTGGCTGTATAGCTTCCTGTGCTGGGCCCTGTGGCCTTGGTCCCTGTACTTACGGGGCACCCTGTCCATCATGAGGGATGCCGTCAAATGGATCCTCTGGGTCTAGCCCTAGTGCCACTGCTCTAGATCGGCGCTCTGCTCTAGATTGGCGCTCTACTCTATGCCATATCTCTACATGTGGGTGAATGCCTGCTGCCCAAGCTACCTATGGAATAGTGAGATACTGGGGTAATATTGTGCGTACCATGCTACATAATCAGCTGTAGTCCCTAGATCTCTCACCTGCTGTAATGGGTCCCATGCCTAGGGTACCACTTGTGTGAAACTAGCCCTAGCTCAGGTTGTTACAATCCAAGGCCCCATGGTTTGCCTCTCAGAATCTCTACAAGCATGCCAGATATCTGGCTGAGGTACACCCTGTACTCAGCCAAACTGCTGTTGGCACTTGTCAACATGATACAACTCCATGATGTAGCTGTGGCTGGCAATAAGAAAGTGCTCCACCAAGCACACACTGAGCTCTGTGGCATCCTCTGGCCACTGGAAGTGCCTGTATGGACGCCAAATGACGTCTATCGCTGCTAGCTCATCAAACTCTCACCTATATGTGAATAGGCTATCGAGGTGACCACAAACATCTCTACCAGATGCTATATAATCCATGTATGATGGATCCTCAAGATCTCGGACTCAGAATGGGCCCACAGGGCGTCCAATAGCTATATGATCCCACGAACATATCTGTGTGATCACCATGGTTTTCCTGAGTGTTAGAGCCTCACAGTAATTTTTCTAAATTGAGCAGTTAAAATGAACTGATTGTAGTGTTTTTACCCCCCTGGGGGAATACATTAACTTGTTTTTCACTGTTCGGAGGGTCGGGAGATCCATTTCGATATCCGTTTCCTCCTCTGTTTGCTGTGGAATAATTATTTTTCTCTTATCTTTTTCACCGTATTGGGGCATTTTTTGCTGTCCAATACCCCGTACTTCTCCCTCAGACAATTTTATTGCTCACTGATGATTTTTACTCTTCTTCCCACTCTCGTAAATAATTATTTTTCAAATAATAATAATTATTATTATTTTCTTAATTTTTCCATTAAACAAGGACATTATTTGTCACTTGTTTCTTCATTCTCCCATCTAGGGCACTTTCTGTCGCCCCTAGGTCCTTCACTTTCTTCTACTTTTCATTCCATGAGAAACAAATAAGGGTTAGGTAGGAGGAATACCAATAGAAAAGGTGTGTGCATACCGTAGAGAAAGATAGACTTATAAGAACTCCTTTTTGTCTGGGAAGGACTACCTGCAAATAAAAACATGACAAATTTTTTCAAAAAATCCTAAAAAGTAAAAAAACCCTACAAAAGTGGTAACTTGCTTATTATAGCTGAAACTTGTGTCTTGTGTATGGTATTTTCTCCATATCCTCTTGGTTTGTCTCACATCTTTCCCGATTAATACGACTCACAGATCACCAAATTCACAACCATTCACAAAGCTAGTTGCTTACTGATTTATGGTCACAGATCACCAAATTGTACAAGGCTGGTTGCTTACTTGGTTTGTACTTAGGAAATGGGCACTTTTGTTTCCTGGTGTTGTTTAGTTATGCACAAATGATTTTCATGGACCTCGTGTCCATTGTCATTTCCCCTTGCATGTATCCTTTCTCGGGGCATCATTTTTAACCCTTGTCGTCAATCAAAAACTTATGGATCTCTTCAACACTGATAAAAAACATTTATACAACTGTCTTGACCACCTTCCCTGTTTTTCTCCTGAGGGATCAGTTGCGGGCTTGGATATGTGTGTTCATACTTGTTTTCCCTGTTATATGAGCTTGTTTCCTTATCATATTGCATTACATTATTGTATGTTGCATGAAGTTGGTACTTTCAGCAATGGACACTTGTTTGTAGTATGGATTTTCATGTCATTCTACCATTGTCATATGCTTATATTTTTCATAAGGACCAATGATGTAGCTCATGTGGGAATATGATGACATCAAAATTGTTCCAATACACAGTGGCTAGAGGCTAATCTCTTCCCTCCCCTCTTCAATATTTCTTCTACTCCACTTTCCTTTCACCCCTAATTTTCTCTCTCATCGGGGCATCCTGCCTCATCCCCATTCTTCTATCTATATCTCACCTTTTTTGATCGTCGATCGAATTATTTCATTACCCCATCAACACTCGAGGGGGCATCTTTCCCTCCTACTAATTTTTCTTCTACCCCTTCAAAATTTTATTTCATCTACTATCTTTGAAGTTGCGTCATTATGCCACCCCAAAGAGGGGCAAATGTAGACACCTATAGTTACACCTAGGCAATTTAAATACTTAAATTGTGCTAATTATTCCCTTTCTTGCAAATTGACGACATATCATCAAAAGCACTCATATCCCCTTTTGTTGTCATTAATTAATTACAATACGCTAATTGATTAAGTCGCCTATCTAGCTAACTATCTAATTAACGACCTTCCGTTAATTATTTGCCTCTTCTATCCAGATTAATTAATTATTTTTCCCCTTCATTTAATGAGTAAATCAATATTTAATTGATTTAATCCCTTTCTAATGGCCTAAATTGTAATAATATTCCTCTAATTGTCTTCTATAAGCTTACACCTACCTATTAGTTAATCACCTTTGATTAATTAAGGCATCCCCCAACTCCCATGACTTGTTAAACATGTATTAAACCCTTCTAAAGTAAGGTTACCTTTAATAAAGCAACCTTATCCATTCTTAATCATGTTTTACCTTTATCCCATATTCATGAAGATGTGTTGAATCCTTTATCCTTTGGGCTATATAAAGAGCCCTCCTCCTACCTTTATACCTACACCTAAACTCCTTAAGACAACAAATGCAAAGCATATAGCAAAGAGACTAAGAGCTTGCACTTTGTCCTCTTGAGAGTTCATCATCTTGAAGAGTTAAGCCTCTTTCTTAAAGTTTTTAGGTCATATGGGAGGTGTCAAAAGGGTCTTGTAGCTCAAATTTGACTGGACCCCATTCGTAGGTTCTTGGAACATCAAGGAAAACTATTTTTGATAGCCATGGAACCTACCTAGGTTCCTTCATTTATATGTTGTTAAAGAATAGAGGATATTTAGGTGCTTAACATGGTTAATTTCATAGTTTTGTATTGATAAATGTTAGCATCTAACCCTTGATTAATTCTTATCATGATGGTGTTTATATATAAACGCAAAAACAATTTTACACAATAATAATACAATGTATATCAATTGATCTCGAACTCATTTCACATATATAGGATTTCCTATTATTATGGAACCTATAATATATCCTATTTAGTTGTGATTGTTACTCACGTAACAATACACAACTCAAATCATATGAGTTGTTAAAACAACTCCAACCAACATATTATTGTTAATATAACGATAATATAATTACTAACATTTGTATTTAATGAATACATAAATAATGTAAAAATTAATATTAGTTTCCTAACATTCCCCCCCTTAATTTTTACATGGTAACATTAAAACTTTCACACTTCCTTTGCATCCTGCCACCTCTATGCGCTCATGATCTTGGCACACACTCGAAATGAAGGTAGAAGAAGGAACACATAAACTTCTTATTGACCAAGCACTGTCAGGAACACATCTGACCGACGAGGATGGGAACACGCTCAGGAATCATCTGCTTATCAACCAGTCACTCTAGGGAACACATCTGACCTAGCAGTGTGGGAACTCAAGCAAGAACACATCTGAACAACCTTCAATGGTTTTTAGGAGGCTAACCACAAAACTAGGTACAAACAGGAACACATCTAACTGTTCTACCTCATCAAGCCTCATGATGTTGTGTTTCACTGTGTTATTTGTTTTGCACTATGTTTTTGCATTTGGGGAAATATGAATAGCCACATACTCAACTGAAAAACTAAAAATGGAACATTGGATCATGTTATTCATGTTCCCCCCTCAATGTGAACATTTCACTTATTCAACACACAACAGGAACTTAGAAAAAGAATCACACTAGACATCAAATACTGAAAGCACACTCACACCACAAAATGTGCCACCATAGCTTCGTGCGGCCCCATCGTTGGTGACTAACGAGAGGTCGTTGTCTGACCTCCAGCCTCCGATGCCTCCATCCTCCAGTTTTAATTATCTAAAAGAGAAAATCTTCATCACTTTGATTTTTTGTATAAGCAGTATTTCCTTCCTCTTCATTTTATCCTTCCTTATTAGCAGTCATGGCATTATCTTGCAATTTCCCATCAAATAATTCCTGTGCTCTTCTCTTGCAATTTGAAGACAAGTGACCAGATTGTCTATAGTAATAACAGGTGATCCACTTTGTTGAATCTTTATAAGATGATCCAGGTCTAAGAGAAAATTTAGATCTTCTTTTATCTTGTTTCCTACCATACAGGGCTTTTTCCTCTAGTTCTGCAAACATGATTCTCTTTTCTTCATCTAGTAAAGAATAAATAAGTTCTTCTAAACTTGGATTTATTTTAATCAAAGTAAATACCATGTTAGAATAGCATGGAGGCATGTTATTGAGTAATACTGCTTTAGCATCGCCATCAGGGACGTCTACACTTATTCCCGCTAGTTGATTGCAAATAGAACGAAATGTACTAATATGTTCCACAATGTTGTCACCTTCTTCCATCTTGAGGCTGAACAATCTCTGCTTTAAAGATATTGTTGCGCTTCCAGCTTGTGATCCAAACAATTTGTTCAATGTTTCCCAAATTGTGTGAGAGGACTTTTTTAAGTCTATATGATGCAAATAAGAATTTGATAGACCCAATCCAATAATTATAGTGGCCTTTCAATCTCTGCTTGCCCATTTTTTTGCTTCATCTACATTTGTCGATTTCTTTTCTTTTCCATCAACAATATCCCATAAGTCTTTATTAATTAGGAACAACTGAGTTTTGTACTTGCTAGGTATGAAAATCTTTACCTTCAAATTTTTCAATGTGACTTAACTTATGCATTATGACTCTTCACAACCTTTTCTTATTTTTTTTAAAAAAATAGGTGTCGGCTGAAACCGAAAATGCACCTTTTTACAAACAAATAGGCAATAATGACTATAAATTTGATTTGTAACAGACAATTACAAATCTATTAAAAAAGTAATAAATGATTACTTTTTATATAATTACAACAAATACAAACTATTGATTTTTCACGGAAAAATAATTTCTAATAACATGGCATAACAGAGACTACGAGAATATTGTAAGTAATGAAATGGCAAGGAACAAGAAATGAATCTGCACTGGTCTCAAAAATAAAAGTTTGCCAATAAATCTACAGACTACAGTTTAGGAAGAATAACGGTGCAGGTACATGGAGAGTGTATATGCGGACTATAGATGGAAGTGCATTGCATGTACATATACATGCATTCAGATATGCAGGGCAGATTGCTATCAAATCATTCGACAAAACAATGTAGAAGAGCACATACCCACATGCAGTTGTTTGAACAAGGATGGTGGCATGAACTGTGTGGAGGTAGATGCAGACTGAATTCATGCAAAAAATTATCAATATTTCCACAGCTGATGATGGCAATGGAGGCAATAAATCTGAAATAGATCCACGATAGGTTTTAATGCAAATCTTGATGATTTTACATTGAACAGTGAATCGATCCAAGATCTTATGCACAGATACGAACCTTCAATCTTGAAAGCACAAATATTTTGAAACCCTTTTCTTCCTCCAACGCTTCTATTATGGATGTGCTGAGAGAACAATCCTATTCTGCATTTGAAACCTCCCACCATTTTGAGTGAGCCCAAAAAAATGAGATCCTCAAATTGCGAGCCTTGGTATAATGACTAGTCCCAAAAAAACATTTTTTCATAATCTTGTAGCTGATGTCGTGGTTAGGAAACAGTGGTTCTACCTCATTGGCTTATTGTCTAATGGCGTAGAGTGTAGTTCTCTTTCAGATCCATTGGAATGCAATAATCGTTACTTAATACTCCATAGTAATTTTCTCTGATAACAAATATAAACGCAGAAACAGTTTTACACAATAATAATACAATGTATATCAATCGATCTTGAACTCATTTCACATATATAGGATTTCCTATTATTATGGAACATATAATATCTCCTATTTAGTTGTGATTATTACTCACGTAACAATACACAACTCAAATCATATGAGTTGTTAAAACAACTCCAACCAACATATTATTGTTAATATAACAATAATATAATTACTAACATTTGTATTTAATGAATACATAAATAATGTAAACATTAATATTAGTTTCCTAACATTATAATGGTGTTTAATTCTTACTAATTACGACTATTTAGGTGTTAGTCTTTGTTTGCATTAGCATTAGTTTAAAAACAACACTTGCACACAAGAACGTTGATGGAGAAGGCTAGGAGCATGCTGATTGGAGCTGGTCTAGAAAAGAGGTTTTAGGCTAAAGCTGTTACCACTGCTTGTTATTTGATGAATAGATCTCCTACATCAATGCTTGTTGATAAAACACCAATGGAGGCGTGGTCGGGGAAAAATACTTCAATTAGACATTTGAGAGTTTTTTGCTGTGACGCATATGCACATGTGCCTAAGAAGAAGAGCACAAAGCTGGATTCTAAGGCTGTCAAATGTATCTTCATCGGATATGGCTATGGTGTGAAAGGATACAAGATTTGGGATCCTATTGCACAAAAGGTAATATACTCTAGAAGTGTTATTTTTAGAGAGATTAAATCTTTCCCTGTTAATTTTCAGCCAAAACAACATAAAGAAAATGAACAAAGAAAGGATGTGGTTCAACTTCCTTCTACACCTGAGAAAGTTGAATTGAGACCCCAAAATAGACAAAAAGTTAAGGAGAGCTCACCATGCTCTGAATCTTCAGAAGAGGAAGAAGAGGAGGAAGAAGTGGAAAAATCTCCACCTCGGCTTGTTCAAAGGTCTACAAGGAAAAGGCATCCACCTGAAAGGTATGGGTATTCTCCTGATGATTGGAAGTGTATATTTTCTTTGAGTACTAACATTGATGAATCGAGATCTGTACAAGAGGCTTTGGGTATGAATGATGCAAAGTCCTAGAAAATAGCCATGGATGAAGAGATGGAAGCCCTTAAAAAGAATGATACATGGGACCTTGTACCATTGCCTGAAGGTCGGAAACCTGTTGGATGTAAATGGGTGTTTAAGAAAAAGATTAGTTCAGATGGAAATGTTGAAAAGTATAAGGCATGGTTGGTTGCGAAGGGTTACTCTAATCCTGGAAGATTGCATTGGGATGCAGTTAAGAGGGTCTTCAGATATTTATGGGGTACATCAAAGTACTCTATATGTTTTCATGGAAGAGGAGATCAACATTCCCTACGTATTCATGGTTTTGTGGATTTAGATTGGGCCAATGATGTCGATAGCAGAATATCCACCAGTGCATATGTGTTTACTCTTAATGGTGGTGCAATTAGTTGAATGAGAAAGTGACAGGCTGTGGTCACTTTTTCCACTATTGACGTAGAGTACATGGTAGCTACTCATGCCTGTAAAGAATCTATTTGGCTAAAGCATTTGTGTTCAGATATTGGATTGAAACAGGGTGCAGTTACAATGTATTGTGACAGTCAAAGCGCAATCTGCCTTGCGAAGAACTTGACTTTTCATGCCAGGACCAAACACATTGATGTTCAGTATCACTTCATGAGAGATATGGTTGAGGATGGCAGGGTGAAGCTGGAAAAGGTAGAGACAGTTGCGAATGTTGCAGATGCATTAACTAAGACCGCGAGCACAACGAAATTTGGGTGGTGTTTTGAGTCTATGGGCCTCTAGACCCCTAGCAGTTGATCCATGATGGTATCTTTCCCTTGACCCTTACAAGGTATTCGACAAGTGGGAGATTGTTGGAAATAAGGTCTCTCAACCTTGTTTGGTTTATTCAGTTGAGATTTTCTTACAGCCGTTTCGCATTGTCAGTGCTTTAAAAATAGAAATAGGAGTTGTCAAAATATTCTCATATGATAGTATATCATGGAAGGACTATTTTTAGAGATATTATGACAGATTTTATGACATCTATAAGGGTCAAAAATAGGGGAGAATATTGTGGACGTGAAATCCTAATTTTAAACCAAAATCTTTCTCTTTAATGTTATCCACCTCATGAGAGGTTTGGCACATGGTATTGTAAACCATAGATGGTTTCTTGTATAACCGGAGGTCTATAAATTGAAGGCTTGGAGAAGCAATTGATGTGGTGAGCTTTGCAAGTACTGTAAATTTGAATCCTCCTAGATTTTTTTCTGGTGATACTCCTGTAAGGAACTTGCTCTGCAAGTGTATGTAATCTTGTTATTAGATTTGAAATACATTGAGTGGGCTTTTGGAGTGTGGGGTTTTTTCTCCAAAAGGATTTTCCCCACGTATATCTGGTGTTTGTGTTCTTGTTATGAATATGTTGCTGATATTTCTGTAAATATTTTACTATGTTGAAAGTTTTGCATAATATCTCTCCTCAAGATTAGCGTAGGAAGTTGTTATGTTACTCTTAATTTCCTATCATTCTTGTTTGCACTAGTGGCATTGATTGCTCCAACATCTAGTTGAATTTTCATGACAGGCCCAAGATGAGTAGAAGCCATCTTGATGAAACCCAAAGTGAAATTTTGCACCACTTAATTTGAAGTTAATGTTGGATAGTTGTCTTTGTATAGGTTCCCGTTCTAGTAATAATTTCATGTCTTTTTTTGAATAAATGCTCCTGAGATTAATGGCGTGGACTTGCTCATTGGGAATTGATGAAGGTTTTGGGGTTGATAGAATGCTCTCATAAGCCTTTCCACACCCCTATTATTTTGGCTTCTCAGTGATACCTATAAGCACATTGGGTTTGGTTATTGACACAAGGAAACAAGAAGGTTGCTAGCATCTTCATCGCTACAATGCTAACAAGTGTATATAGAGGGTTGGAATGAACACATTTGAATAAAATTAATAATTATAGTACTTATTTGGTTCATGCCTTTGGTCAAAAATGATTATTGATGAAACCCTTTATTAATGAAAGTACTTAATGATAAATGGGTTTATTGGTCAAAATTGTTTATTGATGAAAACATTTATTGGTTAAACCTAGATGTTTGATAGAAGAACATAAGTTACAGCAGTTTAAGCATCCAACTTAAAATAAACAGACACTATAAATAATTGTAACCCCATAATATATTCTTTTGCGCTTAACAAACACTGAAAAAACACAACCACTGCAGGTTTAATTTGCATCTTGAAATTAAAGTATTCATATCTCTCATCTTAGTCTCCATAAATGTGAGAACACACTTTTACACATTTTGTCAAAACAAATCACGAGATTGTACATTTTTGCATGCATATTTGCCAAGGCACATGCGAATAAAACCTCTAAGGAATGCCCCTTCTCCATAATGTTTTGGTGGATGTGCTGACCCTATTTCAAAATTCCTATTTTGACACATGCTTAGAGTATGCTAGTAAACTAGAACTGATCAGGTTGGACACCTATAAATTGTATTTAGTAAAACAATGCAAATGCTTCGTGAAGATGCACATAACTTTGCTAGTTGCAATTATGATTTTCGTGATTAAATAAACAAAAACGTGAGAAACAAATAGATCTTAGGCCCTTCGTTATGTAAGGCTAACACAATACACCCTAATAGAGATTTTATCATATTTATATAGTATAACATACAATTGTTCCCAAAATAAGTAGAATTTTTTTTTTTGAGAATAAAGTGCAACACAATAATGAATGGTACTCTCTCATATTTATTTATTTTTTTGCTGAAGGAAAATATAGTTTGTATTTATAGGAAATAAAATTACTAAATATGCCTTCTCATCTATTTTATCCATCACTACAAGAAAGTGAGCAAAAACGAGGTATGCCAATTATTAAAGAGCTTAAATATCAGTTAATGAAAACTTTACTTTGTGACAAAATTAGAACTTAAATATCAGTTAATGAATAAAGATTTGAAAAATAACCATAAGCAAATGCAACATAAATTTATTGCGTGTTGCATCAATAAGCAGGGAATGAAATAAAGAATTAAAGAAAAATATAGAGCGAGTAGCCTTTGCGGGTTCCTATAAAAAGGAGAAACAATTAAAATCATTTAAGAAGAAGTAATACATGACAGAAAAAAAAAAGTATATTCCATAGAATTTGTTAATGACCGAAACATATTCTTGGGTATAATAATTTTGAGAATTTCTGTATTGACAAAGTTTGATTATAACGCGTGTATCAGAGTTCAGGAGATCGCCCTTCTCAAGAAGGGAATTGTTTATTTCAAGCAATTTCCTATAGTTTAAATTTGGTAAAGGGATAAATACTTTAAATCAAATATGCACATTCAAATGTGTGAATGTTTTTCTCACCTTAACATTACAGATCTAATTACACTTAAAAAATTTAATTACAAAAGACTACACTGAATAGATATGGGAAGAAAATAAAAACGGCTAAAATGTTGGGTGGAGATATAAAATTTCTATAGATACAAAGTCAAATTATATTAAATTTTGTAGATATTATAGAAAAGACATCCATAATTCACAAGTTGATAACACCATTAAGATTTTGTTTGATAAAAAAGAAAACTTAATAATTTAATTGTATTGAGGTCTAGTTTCAAATTTAACTAAATAAATAAAATACCTAGAGTTTTTTTTTATTTTATGATATTGAGAAGTGTTTTTACAGTAGCGAGCAAGGAGTGTAATGAGGTGCGTTGATTGAAAAAACTCTTTATTTATGACTAATATTTGATGGTTAAAAAAATATATTTTTAATGTTGACTCGATGTTTAGTACATAAATTAAATATACAATTATAAGAAATTGACAATGGGTAAGTAACTATATTTTTTATTCAAGTGCAAATATATCATATAAACATATAAATGTTTTACTATATTCATGTATTATGTATATTATTGTACATTTCGATTATAATTTTATGCTACAATTTTTTATTATTTTAAAAAATCACTATTTCACATTTTACACACAACACCAACAGTGCTACTAGCACATAATCTTAAATACATCTATCTAAAAGACACCAAGATATATATATATATATATATATATATATATATATATATATATATATATATATATGTATTTTAGAGACCTATGCTAGTTATGAGTTTTGTGGGATTTTTACTTGTGTTTATTTAATTCTCTTCAAGATGATTTTTATGAGGAGTCATTATTGTGATGACTTTATGTTCCTCTAGTTGTTTTTTAATGAGTCAATATGTTTTGAAATAATTTGGACTTTTTGAACTGGATATTTTAAGGACTTTCATTTACATATTTATTTATATTAGAATATTAAATAATAATAATTTAATAATATTATTTTATAAATTATCTAATCTTATTAAATTGTTAATTATCAAATATTATTATATTATTTTTCTAATAATAAATAATAAATAATAAATTTATTAACTATTAATAATTGATTAATATTAATAATTGATTAAATTTTACTAAAATAATTAATTATTAAACATTTAAAAATTGTATTGTCATTTCTTACTCAAATACTTAGTTCATGGTGTGGAAAGAAAACAAAGAATCTAAATAATTAATATTGTGGAAAGAAAACAAGGAATCCTCCATGCCTGTAGTGCCTCGCTAGCCTCGGGTTTCGCGAGTGATGTCTGAATGATTTAGGTTTTGGTCTCGAGGTCACTCAGAAAATCCTTTACGAGATGACAACAACAACAACAACGATAACAACAACAACAAAAACAACAATAATAATAGTAATATTATAATTAGATATACTAAATTGTTTTAATAGATTTTCAAAGTAACCGAAATGAGATAAATAATAATATTTAAATATATTAAATTATTTTAATAATAAAATAGATTTGTTTTCAAAGTAAACAAAATGAAATAAATGATTTAAAATAATAATGATAAATAAATTAAAAAAAAACTATGTGTGCTAGAGGAAGGTAGTTTGGTGTTAAGAGAATTGATGTGTGTATGTGGTTTCGAGATGTGGGGGTAGTATGGCATGTGGCAGGAGTGTGAAACATGACATGGGCATCCTAAACGGCCTTCAGACTTGTCATTTTCCTTGCATAATATTATTCGAGATCTAGAGGCATTAACCACGATGAAACTTGAGTTAAAGTTGTAAACTTAGCAGTAATTCGATAGTTGCAACGAGTGTAGAAGTTGGAGGTTTGCTCTTGTAACAATGGTAAAACAGGGCTTTATACTCTCGACATCAGATAAATAGAATGTTACAGGGCATTGTGCTAAACAGATCTCTCGCCAATAGATGTCCTAAAATCTATTCCATTGTGGGCTAGATCAGCCCTACACATGGAGATAAATTTGTAACCCGAATATATCCTCATTTTTCTATATACAAATTGATTGATCCAGGTCAATCTATACATTTGAGGCATGTTCAATGTCTCTGAGAGGAAAGAAAACCACTTCCTGGCATTATTTCATTGTTGTATGTAGAAGAAGAAGAAAAGATTGAGGCTTAAGATGTGCTTCATTCAGGTGTAATGTCAAGCTCTAATGATATTTATTCTTCTTCTTCTGAGCACTTGTGCTACATACACTATAACCTTTGCAACACCATTCTCGGGGTAGACAATGGCTACCTCTTTTCTTTCCTTCTCTTGATCTTTTATTTTGAGTAGTTGTTGTATTGATTAAGACATTGGAAGTGTCCTTTCCTGCTATCTGAGGTACGTCTTTGTAAGATTTGTCTCTTTCACTCTTCCTTTGCGTGAAAGCATTTGTTTGTGCATTCTCATCTCATCTTCTTAGTTGTGGGAACAAGGCATGTAAATTTATAACAAAATTCCTTGAAGAAATGCCTTGGCTAGGTGTCATCTCATGGAATGTCATGGGTGCAGTTATAAACAGAGTAGTCATTGAAGAGTCATAGAAAAATTCAAAGCATTGCTTTTTCTAGGAATAATTCCTAACACGTAGAAAAATGTAGTCTCAAGGAATGCGTTGATTTCTGGATAGACACATAATGCCTTTGTTTAAGAGGATTTAAAAAATTACAATCAAAGGAAAGAGAAGGTGCCTAAAAAAATTAGTCACATTTTTCCAGTGCCTCCTTGGTTGCGGCTAAATGAAGCATTAGAGTAGGTCAAGGAGCATTTGTATGCCTTGGTGCTAGGTTTAGTTGTTTAGAGGAAATACTAAGTTGGAATTGTATCTCATCCTATGAATTTGGTGACACTATGGAAAGTTTATTAGTTTTGTCGAGCTCATCGTCCTTAGTGGGATAGCATATGAGTGGCCTTGGATGTTGTATATAATGGTACAAATGAAAGGGTTGTGGATGCTTGTGAACTGTTCAACGTCCAATGTTAAAAGAGTGTTGGAGTCTTGTGGAATGTAGCTGAACCCGCATGGAACACATTTTACACTATGGAAACTAGTATTTCCAGGCATGGTTCGTCTTACCTTGTCTTTCAAAATTATCATGCATTAGTTTTTCATTTACAAAAAATAAAATATTAAACCCTTAGATTATTATACAATTGATTGTTTTAAATAAAATTGTTTTACAAAACAATAAAATGCCATCCTATAACTTACACGATCCAAATAATCCTTGGTAGTCAACCATAGACTTAAACACCTCCTTTTGAGATGATTTGGAAAACTTCATAACAAAACTAGATAGTTGGAACACCTTATTTACAGAAAATTTGAGTTTTATTTCCTTATAAACCCACCAACTGTTTCCTTTTAAAACTTAGTAAATTGTGATTTTTGGAGACTCACAATATAACCTTCTAACCCCCATAAAAGAGATGTCAAGTTTTTTCTATGTTCCTTTTTATGTGGGGAGTCACATTAAGCCTTAGATTGACCTTGGCTGACCATTTGTGCTCTTTTTTGTTCCTCTAGGATCCTTTTTAGCCTTTTTTTTACAGATTTAAGGAGATGACAAAAGTAAAAAATTGGGTTTCATTTCAGATTTCCATTTGTGTTTCACCTGATTTCTTAGTTTTATAATAAGTACTTGATGAAACAGATAAGGTAAAGGTGGTAAAAGGAATACTTGGTTTGGGATGGTTGAAGGTTGTATGTGCATGTATCTGAATTCTAAATCAAAGTGATTGTGAGACCTTCATTTTGGCTAGGAGGAACTACCTGTATAAGAACCAAAACAAGACCACCAAAGAGAGTTAAACAATATATGTAGTGGACTGCCTAGCATATGCTAGATCCTAGAAGTATGATACTTCTTAGATGGCTATCAATCCACTATTTAAAACAATTCAATGCTAAAATAAAGTAAATATTGTCCTACTATAGTTTAATATGATTTAGTCATCTCATACAAAATATAATAGGCTAGATCTAATCTAATAGCCTAGGCTAGAAGGAGATCTAGAGGTCAAGTAGGTTAGTTATAGGTGAATATGAGCTAACAGGCTAGGTTAGATTACAAATCTGAAGGTCAAATAGGTGTTCAAACAAGTATATGTCAGAAATAGGTTGTTATTCTAGTAGAGATTAGGTGAGATAGAGACTGACCATGGTTTTATGAAACTGATGACGGTTAAAGAGAACCAATGATGGTTAAGTCGGGGATGGTGGAATCACACAGTCTGGGTTTTTGGAGTTTTGGGGCTAAAGTGGAGTGGATAGCAGACGGGAATTGATCATAGAGGGGGTGTAGATATGTTGCGAAGGTTTGATATTACTGAGGAGGTCAAAATATGAAATTGGGCCAAGTATTAAGATGATCAGGTATGGAAGGTGGCTGTAGTTGGAGAGAGGGAATGGACTGAGGGTAAAAGACTAGGTTCCTCTACCACAAATACTACAGATGATGATTAGAAAATGAAATAGATGGAAGGAGGATACTTACTCTTCTATGAGGTACAGGTCTAAGGAATAATGAAGAATTTGCTACGTTGGAAAATGCTGGTAAGAAAGTTTCATTGTTGTGCCAGTGTATTTAGTTACCTTTGTTGATCACAAATCAATCTTCGTTCTGCTGTCGCGTCTAAGGAGATCGAACTTGAGATCAGAGGCTTTTCGAACAACCACTAACCCATATTACAAAGCTGTAAATGGGTCTAAATAGACCATTTGGTGCATTCTGGTATAACCGGCATTGATTTAGGGTGAACTGACATCGGTTTGGGTAAGATATCTCGGGTTGTTCAAAAGTTTCCTGGGAAGTTTTTCCGCCATTTGATAAGGGTATATTCTTTTCCTCAGGGCAAAAACTGACCTTAGGAGGCTTTTAATGTGAGGTGAGGGGATGGGTCTAATGTTAGGTTTTATTTAATACATTGTTTAGGGTTTAGGTTAATGCGTCAAATGATGGGGGTGGTTAGGTGAGGTGCATTTAATAAAGGTGATTTTATTAAATAGGTGTGTGAGGGTAGTGAATTAATTCAAAGTGAATAATTAAATTAATGTGTTAAAAGGTCATTAGATTAATTAAAATAATTAAATTAATATATATGGAGATAAATGGAATTAATTTAATTAATGTAATTAAATTAAAATGTGTGGGGTGCAGGAGGTAGGTGCTAAAGTGTTGAGGATGAGGAAGTGATTATAGGGTTGCAGTAGGGGACCAAGGTGATTACGACATGATTTCGGTGTCTACATTTTTCCCCTTCTTGTTGCATAGCTTGTATTGGTAAGCGACGTGAACAAGAATAGAGTGTGGTTGCCCCAAGTGGGAATGAGGGTGATCCCCCTCAAACCAAGAACTGATGAGGTGGTAGAGCACATCGACGAGTGGTTTGATAAAACTAGATGTGAATAAGAATAGTGAAAAATGGGAAAGGAGTAAAGGGAAATTAGGCATATAGGTAAATGGATAAACGGGCCAAGTTCAAAGGTAGTGGCAGTTGAACGCACGCACATGTATAAACTGCAACAAGGTACCAGGCTGAAGTGTTGGAAAACTCTACATCGTCTAAGGTCAATAGGTTTATCCAAATAAGGTTGAAGTGATTCTGGTATCCAAGGTATAGGATAAGGTCAGGAAGTGCAACGTAGGGTAGGGGTAGGAACGTTTAGGTATGTTCCGGTACACCAAAAGTAGGGTCAGGATAAACGGTCATGGCAATAGGCTAGGTAAAGTCATTAGGTCAAACAACACAGGTAACAGTGTCGCAAGGTATAACAAACACATGAGGTCAAAGGTCACTAACGATGGGCCAGGTATATAAGAGCGAGGTTGCAACATGAGTAAGGCCAATGTAGGGGTAAAATAATGAGGCTTCAACAATTGATGAGGTGAGGTTAAAGAAGGGGGAGGGCTAGCACGGAAGGTAAAGTGGTTTGGGTAGATAGGTCACAACACAGGTAAGGCTAAGGTAGGGGTAAAATAAGGAGATGCCAATCAGCTAACAAGGTGAGGTTAAAGAAGGTGGAGGGCCAAAGAAGAAGGGAAAGTGGTCCAGGTAGGTGTAGGGGAGGCAAAAAAAAAGGAGGTAAGGAAAATGAAGTCAATGTGAGGTAAATGAGTAGGTAGGGTAACTGATAGCGGTTAGTATGAACTGATGACAGTGGAGAGGAACTGACAGCGGTAGTCTAGGGCATCATACCAACATTTGTCAAGGGTTAACTGATGTCGGTTGAGTCAGGTAGGGTATAAAAGGTGAAAAACCCACGTTTTAAAATTCATTTGTGTATTGTTAAAAAGGAGAAAAGGAAAAGAAGAGAGAAAATAGGAAGAGGATAAAAGAGAGCGTCAGAGAGCTTGGTTGGCGAGCCACATAGGCAATATTGATTGGGCGAGAGGTGGGACCACGAGATCGGATCGAGCGAGTTGATTGGTGGAGAGAGTTGGAGGTTGTTTGAGCATGGCAGAGGCCGGAGAGGGATTCAGAGGAGCGGCGTGGAGGTCAGAGGTTCCACCATGATGACGAAAGTGGGATTAGGCAGGATTTAAACCTTTGTTATTGATTTGTGAGTTAATTTTGTTAAAATATAAAATATGTGAAAATGGGGTTTGGGGGGGAAGAAATTTGAAAATAAAGGAAAAAAGGGGGGGGAATGGGGATAGTGAAGAGTAGGGGGTAGGTTAAAAGAGAGAAAGAGGAATAATTAGAGGTGAGAAGAGGGATTTTGGTGGGTAAAAGGAGAAGGAGGGGAAAAAGAAGGGTTGGAAAGTTGTGGCGGGCAGCATGACATTGACTGACATTGGTGGGTAGAGACCGGTATCGGTCACAAGAACAATGACCGATGCCGGTGTTTCACACAGAATTTTTGTTCCAGAATAGAGTTATTTCTATCCTTTCATTCTCTTGAGAAACAGATAAGGGTTAGGGGTAGGAGGAATACCTGTTGAGTGTTGGGAAGGTGTGTGCATACCTTAGAGAGATCAGACCGATTGTAAAGATCTCCTTTTTGTCTGGGAAGGACTACCTGTAAATAAGAATGCAAGACCACTAGATTCTCGTTAAACAATAAGTGAGGGAACTGCCTTGGGCCCAAGAAATATTAGACTTCCTTTCAAATGTGATCAGTTCCCTTTTAATACAAATTAATGCAAATGATAATAAAGAAGCTATTGCGAAATCACTATTTAGGTACCTCGTTACTAAAAGAAATAGAGACTAAACTACCAATGATAAAATGTCATGCTGTTTGTTTGATCGCTGGTTATTGATACATTCAAATCAAGTTATAGGGATAGACAAGGCTAGATATGAGATTGTTTGGAGGTAAATGGGTGAAAGGTTGGTTTTTGGTATAATTCACAGTGACTGACACTAGTCAATGGATAACCGACCATAGTTATAAAACTAATACCGGTAGGGGATAACCGATATCAGTAGGGGCAGTGATTTAGGGACTTGTAGATGGAGGTTGGTTATAAGGTGGTTATGGGGTTTAGAAGGTTGGTAGATGGCTGAGGGGAGTTGTAGGGTGATAAAGAAGACTTAGAGAGCGGAAAAGTTGTCTTTGGGGCAATATAGAGATGGATAAATGAAGGTTAGGTGCAGGGTACTGCCTGGTGGTAGATCCAGGAGTCAGCTTATAATCACTATGAATTGAAAGTTCACAAAGTAGTAACTAGAAGCATACAAGGTAATAAAAGAGACTAATTACTAATTTCTGATGCGGCTGCAAGTCCAAGAAATGCAGTGGCAAAGACAAGGTTCAGTTGGGATGATCTGGCAATCAGAAGTGAGTTGATGAAGCTATCCTCTGACTCTCCCAATGTTTGGATGAGTGTGACAGTGATCTAGTTGCTCAGTTACAGTCTTCGGCTCAATACTCCTCTCTGCAACCTCTTCTCTCTTTCTCACTTGTCTCCCTCTTGCTAAATGAATTCGGATCCTCTGGTTTTGGTTGGGGGAGGTAATTTACAGGGAACCGATGGTGGTTACATAACCAACACCAATCGAGTAGGGACCGGCATCGGTTAGGTCAAAGTTGGCTATTTTTAGTAAAAAAACCAACTTTCCTTCCTTTTCTCCCGAGGGGTTAGTTGTGGGCTTGGTCAAGTCATTATTAGGTTCGTTCTGGTGCGGGTGAGCGGTGATGAGTCATGGGTGTGGGTCTAGACCAAGTTATAGGTCTTAATTAGGTTAGTTTAGGGTAGGGCTAGGTCATAGTGAGGTGGCGAGGTGAGGTGGTAGGGTTGGAGATATGGATTTATTAATTATAAGGTAATTAATAAATAATTAAGTGTGTAAGGTTTAGGTGGTGAGGTAGTGTTAGGTTGCGAGACTAGATGCAGGGAACAGGGCATCGTAAGACCCAAATTTGGTGTCTACATTTTCCCCTTGTTGTCATGTAGCTTTTCTTGTAAAGCTTCACTGACAATAATAAGAAGTGGTTGCCCCAATTAAGGGTATAGGTAATCCCCTCAAGTCTATCACAGATTGAGGTGACGTGAAATTAGGGATAGGGTTGATAAAGGGTGAATGATGATGAGATGATGGTAAGATGGTGGGGTAAGTTCAAGGAAGCAGATGCACATTGAAATGCAATAGTGTGACTAGGGTACATGATTTGAAGAGCAAACAAGTAATTCATAGGCAAAGGTCGATAGTTTATCTAAACAAGGTTGATATAATCTTGGTATTCAAGGCATAGGAAGTAGCTCTAGGGGATATAATGGTAAGGTACCGGAACGTTTAGGCATGTTCAATAGTACCAAATTGTTGGTTTGGTTGAGATAAACGTCACGGTCTCAGTCTAGGCAAAGTTGGTTGGCTGATCAATTCAAGTACCCTATTCATGCTAAAACACGAACATGTGAGCTTGATTGAATAAACAATGACATGATGGGTGGATAGAATCATAATTTGTGGGCCTCGGTCGAGGTACTTAATTGGTTCGGCCTTGGGTCGGGATGATTAATTGGTTGCGGCCTTGGGTCGGGCCGATTTGTTGGTTGCGGCCTTGGGTCGGGCCGATTGGTTGGTTGCGGCCTTGGGTTGGGCCAATTGGTTGGTTGCGGCCTTGGGTCAGGCTGATTGGTTGGTTACGGCCTTGGGTCGGGCCGATTGGTTGGTTGTAGCCTTGGGTCGGGCCGATTGGTTGGTTGTGGCCTTAGGTCGGGCCGATTGATTGGTTGCGGCCTTGGGTCAGGCCCGTTGGTTGGTTGTGGCCTTGGATTAGGCCGATTGAATTCAAAATAAGGCTATTTAGCAAAGCTGGGGGTAGGTGATGTGATGAAAAATGGAGATTGGTGGATAAGGGAAGGAGTTAGGTTAAGATAAGCAGGTAACCGATATCAGTTATGAGTGACCAATATCGGTTAGAGGTCAAAACCTATAAAAAGAAAAAATGCGGCATGTCATTTTCACATTATGAATTTGAGAGCCAAAACATCTCTTTTTGAGTTTTGAATTGATTGGGGCGAGTGTTTGGGCTGAGTTGGCACTAGTTGAGTGGGTGAGTGAGTTATTGGTAGGCCCCAAAGATTGGGAGGTAGAGTTTGATTGGTGGAGGACCCTGCTAAGGAGATTTGGAGCTATGGTACAGGTGGAGGAGTAGGAGGTGCTGGAGGAGCTGGACCACCACCACCTATCCCACCATGACGACGTGTAGTCATATCGGTAGGCT
Source organism: Taxus chinensis (assembly GCA_019776745.2). NCBI lineage: Eukaryota > Viridiplantae > Streptophyta > Pinopsida > Cupressales > Taxaceae > Taxus > Taxus chinensis. The sequence continues at coordinate 176,167,820 of CM034151.1, forward strand.
CTGAACTCCTATTTCTGTCACTTTTATGAATTTAGCTGAGATTTGGGTATGCTGGTAGGAATCCAAAATTTGATAAAATAATGAATAATTGAAGGTAAACAGTAAAATGGATTGGGTAGATATGTTAGATAGGCCAAAACGTTAGGGTGGGTAAGGTTGTAGGAAATTGTGCTGGGTAAATGGGTAGAAATAGGAAAAAAGGGAGTTTGGGGGCCGTTTTCAACTCATCCCCTAAACCCCATAGTGACCAATGTCGGTCACTAGTCGACCGACATCGGTTATAGTTTTCAGGTGTAGATTACTAGGTGCAGAGACCGGCGTCGGTCATGTAGGGACTGATGTCAGTCAAGGGTGACCGATAGCGGTCACCATGGGGAGGTGGTAGGTTTTGTAAAATTGCTTTATTTTAGGTGTTGTTTTAGGTGGTTAGGATAGATTATAGGGTTGAGGGGGGAGAAGGTAGATTGGCTGGGTGAGGTGGGTGAATTACTAGCGGGGATTAGGCGAGATAAGTTGATTGGGGTAGGATAGGTTATTGGGGTGGGTGGTCACTGGGTGGTTGGGGTTAATTTGGGTAGGATAGGTTATGGGGTGTGTATGGATTGGGATGAGTTGGGTTGTGTATGGGTGGGTGAGTAAGTATAGAGGGTTAGGTTGGTTGTTTTGTTAAGGGTATGCCTGATGGAGTGGGTTGTTTTTGTAGGCCCGCCAGCAGTTGACTATGCGAGATCGGATGCCGCCCCTATTGGAGCGGATGTGGCCACATGTGACCGTAGAGCAGTGGGTAGTTATGCGGGAGGTTGGACTCGGTGAAGTCAAGAGGTATAGGGCTATGGATAGGGACCACAGCCTAATGGTTTCCCTCATCAAGAGATGGGATCCGGAAACCAATGCCTTCCATCTCCCTACTAGAGAGATGATAATCACCCTAGAGGATGTGTATCGCATCCTGCGACTGCCTATCATAGGTGAGGAGGTGTTCCAGGTGGATGCTGAGACAACGATGGATATCATGCTACAGGTATTCAGGGATGCAGCCCCATTGGTTACGTATAAGCGTGTGAGCATCTGCTACGGCGAGATGTATCATGCTCATCGATGGGAGACACGGCTTGCCATACTGATGATGGTCAGTATCACCTGCTTTGCCCTCCCTGGCTCAGAGGGAGGCCGCTTCCCATGGGCTTTGATGGGAGTTTTACAGGAGATGGTGGAGGAGAACACCTGCTACGCATGGGCACCAGTGTATCTGGTGCATCTATATAGAGAGATCTGGGGTTATCATCGTATGAGGTGATTTGGTATATGTTCGACATTCTTGTTACACTGCTGGGCATACGAGCACATCATGTGTATATGACCAGTAGGGTTTCCCCAGCAGCCAAGGCCACAGGTAGTCTATAGATATGGATTTCAGAGGTGATTGGGGGTCGTGGGCTAGCCACGAGCAGTGGTCACAGGGTGGGATGTCACCTTTTAGAGGTATATGTTAGAGGGCCTGACTACAGTAGATATTATATGGAGGCCATACAAGGGCCATCAGCCCCATGGAGGAGCCCGAGCACAGCTGTGATGGAACTAGTACATCTTTTGGATAGCTAGACGGAGACCTGGGGAGTATGAGTGGATTCCCCTAGAGAGGGCATGATGACATCTAGGGCTACGGTAGGATGTGCCACCTCCCCTCCCACAGTATCAGAGGGAGGATGTAGAGGCACCACTACCTCTACCACAGCCATTTGACCCAGTTTGGGTAGTAGAGAGACCGATAGATGACACAGTGGACGATGCCAGGGTTACAGGCTCATTTTTGGTTTGGTGGGTAGGGCTGAGGGCGGCCGTGAGAGCACAGCCAGCACAGCTAGATTTAGTGGTTGTTACAGTGGAAAGGGACTGCCTCCTGGGTTAGGTGTAGGTACTATAGGGGCAGCTTGCTGCCACATCAGCACAGATCGGGGTATTACAGGGGTAGTTAGCCCAGACACAAGCGCAAGCATAGGCACAAGCACATGCACAGGTGCAACCTTAGGTCCCTGTTTAGGTTCCAATGGTAGCTCCACTACCACCACAGGTACTGGCTCAAGTTCACGGCCTATAGGAAGGGCAGGGCCCACTTCTATTAGGAGCCGGGGGACCAGCCCCACCAGCCATGGTTGCACGGATCCGTTATTTGGAGTCTAGAGCAGAGGCCCATTACTATCAGGACCTACTAGATGGTACCGATGTAGAGTATCAGCCATATGCGGCTCATAGAGTCACAGGTCACAGGCAGCCGCAGCCATAGCTGGTGGGTCAGTTACAAGTAGGAGGCAAGACCCGACATAGGGGCTAGCTGAGGGACGGGCTGAGGGAGGGGCATAGAGCTGAGTCACCCTAGGAGCGGAGACATTTTTGGTTGAGTGGGATAGATTATTTTTGATAGAGACACCGGTCTACAAGCCGAGTGTGCATATAGGGGCCTGTGTGCCCTCATAGGATTTATGTATTCATTTTTGTTGTATATACCGACCTGCGAGCTGAGTACATTCTGTATAGTTGATACCGGTCTGTGAGCCGAGTATATTTTTGACATGAGAGACTGGCCTGCGAGCTGAGTCCTAATTTTGATAGATACATCGGCCTCTATGCCGATGTTTTATTTTAGATTACAGAGGCCTCATGCAAGGCAATTTGTATATTTTGACATTGATTTGACGATATATAGATGATGAGTTTGATCCACATGATGTGTATAGTTTTTTGATTTGATGCATTATTATAATGTTTCATGTATTTTGTCGATCGTATTGGAATTTGATGTATATAGATGATGGTGATAATGTTTTGATGATGTGCATATGTTTTGAAATGTTGATGTTATTATGATGATGGAATTTGATAGTGATGTCGTTATGCAGGGAAAAGAGGCGGGTTCCACAAAAAATTTGCAAAAAATAAAGAAAAGGCCTAGGTATAAGAAAAAGGAGACAGGTGACCGATATCCGTTAGATAACCGATGTTGGACACTATGTGACCGATACCGGTTAGGTAACCGACATTGGTTATGCTAAAACGAACTTTTCTAAAAATAGAAAAGCTTGGGAGGAAACTTAAATTCTTATTTTTAGAGTCATGCAACATGTTAAATATGAGGATGCGAGGCTGTTGACGTCCATACCGGTTAGTTACATGGGATAATTGAGTGATAAGGAGGAAAGAGACAAGTAAAGTGATCGTGGGCTTAGAGTAAGAAGGCATAAAGGAAAGTTATAGTGAAGAGGGTGGTGAACATGGCTGAACAAGGAGAAGCATCCAACGGGCAGAGAGGAGAGGGAAGACAGGTTCCACCTCAAGCTGCTGCATCCCAAGAGGTATAAGTTTTGGTTGGAATTAGATTTTACATGGTTATGAATAGGATGTGGTAAGGTAAGTGGGTAGAGATGAAAAGAAAGGTGATAGGCAAGGGTTTGAGATGGGGTGAGTGTTATGGTGTAGGTAATCAGGTGTTTCAGAGATGTTTTTAGGTATAGAGAGGGGCAAACAAGTGAATAAGTTATCATAGGTGGTGTTTTTGAGTAGGGTAGATAGAATTGATTGTGACTGATATCGGTTATTGTGTAAAGTTATAGATTGTGATAAAAAACACTTGGGGATTTATTTGTTGTTTGTTGGTTTGATGTGTGCAGGAAGAGGCAGGGTTGATGATGGATGATGGGGTGTCAGCTTTGTTATCACGGGTCCGAGCGGATGTAACACCAGTTGAATGGACATTAATAAACCGTTTGGGGTTAAGTGAAATCTGCTATTATTCACGAATCACACACAATCATGCTATGTTGCAGGTGCTGATTGAGAGATGGAATCCAAAAAAAAATACCTTCCATCTACCAACAAGGGAGATGATAGTGACGTTAGTATATCTGTTTCGAATGTTGAGACTTCCAATTATTGGAAGACCATTGTATCAAGCAGGGCCCAACGTGGCGCGGGCAGCGATAATGGTATTATTTGGTCCAGCCGCACAAGATTTGACACAATGAGGCTTGACCTGTACTTATGGTATAATGTTTTCAGCACACCCTGAGGCAACAAGGATGGCCATGGTATTAATGATAGCGGTGGGGTATTATGCATTACCTAGAGTAGACAGGAAAGATTTCCAAAATCATTGATGTGTATTATTCATGAGATGATAGAAGGTAGCGTTACGTTTGCATGGACACCGACATATCTGGAAGAGCTATACAGGGGTTTATGGGCATGCAGGTGAAATCATAGGACTACACTAGATTGTGCATACTTATTACATTGTTGGGCCTATGAGCACATTGTATGTGTGTGACCAATAGGCTGACCAATCCAGGAAGGAGAGATAGGATTGCAGAGATTGGGATTTAGGCAATGGGTCCAGATAGAGCAAGAGGCAAGAGCCAAGACCATGACAGATGACGCTGAGTATTATAGGTAGATGTTGGAGACGGTGACGACTGCAGATATCCGTTGGATGCCTAAGGGGAACTACATGGTGATGGTGAACATAGCCGAGGATTTGAGGGGTGTAGAGAGATCGAGGTGGATCATAGGACACATGTCAGGTGAGTATGAGAGGATTCTTCTAGATCGCGTGAGGTGACAATTTGGATTTTTTCAAGATATACCCATGGATCATAGACCATACAGGAGAATCACCACCGAGGCACCATTCTCACCTCCATGGCCGACACTTCTAGAAGGACAGAAGAGATAGCAGCTAATCGCAGGGTAATGGATGCAGGAGTGAAAGAGTCTTATAGATTATGGTGGGCAGCAGAGCTGCGAGTTACACATGAGAGGGCCGATCATCCTGACATAGCTGTGATTACAGCAAAGAGAGGCCGCCTACAGGGTTTAGTTCACTAGCTTCAAACACAAGTGAATGAGACTACGATATTGTTAGAGGCTTCGCAGTCACGAGTGGAGAGACTAAAGGCAAGACTCCTCCACGCGAGAGGGCATATTCGTATGTTACAGGAGAGATTGGTGGATCAAAGGGAGGAACCAATATCAGTGGTACCTATGAGGATGGAGAGGCCAGGTGAGCAGTGTTGACGATCACCATCGCTACCTAGTTTGGGACGAGGCGCGGGGGCCTAAGTGAGTTTCATTCATAGGGGTAGAAGAATAAATAAGGACTCCGACCTGGGTGTCGATGATAGAGAAGATGTATTTGTTTTAACATCTAAATAAAAATCAATATGTATGTTGATTTGAGTTATGATAATAATAAAAATGTTGGTGTTTTGAATGTTTGGATTGATAAAGGACAAAGGTGAGTGTTATCAATATAAATACGCGAAACTATTTATATTTTTAAGGAAAACACAACACATGATAGGTTATGGTAGGGGATGGTTGAGCTAACCTTGGGAGATCCCATGTCTCCTAAGTGCTACCTACATAGCCCATTGTATAAAGCAAGGAGGGGCCTCAGACTGATCTAGTTCTCCCTTAGGACCAGGGAGAGGTGAATTTAGGCAATTTGGTTGTGGTTAGGTAATTTGTTGGTTGGTAAAATTTTGATGTTGGTAAGGTAATGTTGTTGGTGTTGGTGTGGGTAAAGGTGAAGTGAAGGTTAGCTTACCCAAGCATAGGAAACCAAGTCCTGATTAAGGTCAACACATAATACTAGATTCGGGTAAAATAGGCAAAAGTGTCCCATAGTTGGAAAGAGCTAAACAAACCACACATTATTATAGGATGAGCTTGAATCCCTAGGTACCTTGCATAGGCGAGAAGTCGATAGGTGAAAAGAGTTGTATAATCACAATATATCAGATATACATCATGTCCCTTGAGTTTTTTTGTTTTGAAGAATGGTGAGGTGAGGTGGATGGTATAGCTGGGGTGTAGAGAACTTGTTATAAGGTGATTATTCTGACGAAAGAGAACCAAACCTAAATAGACAAGTCCATGACTCAAAATTTCTTTGGAATATTGCTTTTATTTTTCTGGATATAGACTAATCTATGCGGGAAGTCTATTTGGGATGTACATTTTGTTGTTCTTGAGGTCTTCACAAAGCTGATCAATGCGAGAAGCTTCTGATAAAGGCTGACTTTGTATAGTTGTCCTTCAAGGGAGCAGTCTACTTATAGTAGCAGATGCGCCTTTGCACATAGCTATCCTTCGAGGGAGTAGTCTACGTATAGTAGCAGATGCAGCTTTACACATAGCTGTCCTTCGAGGGGGCAGTCTAGTTTATAGCTTAGAAGTCTAGATGTCTGTTTGGCATGAATCATCTAGTTTTGTAGGAATTTTGAATCAAGAATATCCTAGAATTGTATAATTGAGAACTTTTTATTTTGATACTTTTAAGTCATGGACCAGACTAAAAAGGGAAGGCATATTTTAAGAGGAGGTGATGATCAAACCACGTGAGTTTGATTCGACTTTGAGATGCATGAAACAAGGTGTATGAGGTGGTAAATGAGCTCAAGGGATGAACGCAAGGTAGATAAGAAGTGATGTAACACTAAATTCAACAGTAGAATGGTCAGAGATGCAAGGCATTAAGGGGTTCAGGCTCAGGTTTACCACTAAGCAAAGCTAAACGATAAATACCTGATCTGTAAGTGTGAGGGATAATGTAAGGCCCAATCCAATTAGGAGAAAATTTTCCACGTTTGCTCTTTTCTAGTTTGGTTACATGTTGATTCTCTTTGAGGACAAGATCACCAATCTTAAAGGTACGCTCATGAATTCTCTTATCATAAGCACGCTTAATGTGCTTTTGATAAATTTGAAGGTGGTGAAGAGCTGTAAGACGATGCTCGTCAAGAAGCGCCAATTGGGCTAACCGTTCTTGGTGGAAGTCATCATTGGTTAGAATATCCTAGAGAGATATTCTGAGGGAAGGGATTTTTATTTCAGGAGGAAAGACAGCCTTGGTACCATATACCAGAGAGAATGGTGTGGCATTAGTGGAAGTACGAATGCTTGTACGATAAGCCCAAAGGGCAAAGGGGATGTGATCATGCCAGTTTTTCCCAAAATCATTAACGACTTTCATCAGAATTTTGGTTAAGGTTTTGTTAGAAGATTCGGCTTGACCATTTTCTTGTGGATAATAGGGTGACAAGAAGCTAAGTTTGATACCAAAGTTGTCACAAAGGGCTCGTAATAACTTATTTTTGAAATATTTGACATTATTTGTTATCAGGCGATGAGGAACACCAAAACGACAGATAATGTGATGATTGATGAACTCAATGATTTTCTCTTTTTTGGTTAAAATGAGTGGAAAGGCCTCCACCCATTTAGTGTAATATTTGGTGGCTGTGATGACCCAATGGTGACACTGCGAAGAAGGCGGGTGAATCTCACCAATAAGGTCTAAACCCCATTGTGAGAAAGGCCAAAGATCTCGTGCACACTGTAGTGGGTGACTGAGAGTATGTTGAAGGTTGGCATGCTGTTGACATATAACACAATGCTTAACATATTCGCAGCAGTCTTTATTAATATTAGGCTAATAATAACCCAGGCGAAGGATCCACTTGGCCACGGCAAGGCCACTAAAGTTCCCACCACAAATTCCGTCATGGACTTGTTGGATGGTATGGGTGACTTCAGTGCCAGTTAGACATCGAAGGAGGACACCATCGAAGCCATGTTTATAGAGGAGTCCTCCCATGATGACATAACAAGAAACACTTTTAACAAAAGTGAATTTTCCATTACTAGTAAGGTCAGGTGGGAGAACAGAGGTTGTAAGGTAGTCGTGAAATTGGTGATACTAGGTATCCTGTGAATCAGCAGATACATTATTTACCATACAAACATCCAGGACTAAGTAAGATGGGGCAAAGAGTTGTTGGACCAAGACAAATATGTCAGAGTCAGTTGGTGAGGTAGGAATTTGTGAGGCCAAGAAAGCCATAGTATCCACAAATTTATTAGTTGAGCGTGGAACGGTTTGAATAGAATAATGAGTAAATAAGGTCAAAAGTGAATCCATGTAACGTTTGTACTTTTGAAGTTCCTCATTTTTACATTGGTAGATGCTAGTAACTTGATTTACTACCAATTGAGAGTCACCGAAAATGCTAATAGACTTCACACCTAAGTGTAACGTAACATGGAGACCCAAAAAAAGGGCCTCGTATTCTGCTATATTGGTAGTGCAGGGGAAATCAAGCCTGAATGAAAGAGGCATAGGTTCACCATCAAGAGGAATGAGAATAATGCCCGCCCCTCCGCCATGCTGACATTTAGATCCATTGAAGAAGATGGTCATAGGATAAGACACATCACTAAGTGAAAGGGTTTCGATGAGTTCATCAGGGAAAGTGAAATTGGTAAATTGTTCCCTAGGTAAAGGGGCTTCTGCGAGTTGATCCGCGATAGTTTGTCCTTTCACTGATTTCTGGTGTACAAACTCAAGGTCGAGGTCAGTGAGGAGCATAATCCATCGGGCAATGCATTGGTTTAGATGAGGTTTGGCATACATATAATGTATGGGGTCAATGTTGGTGATGACAAAAGTTTTGTGATTCAGGAGGTAATGTTGGAGTTAGGTGGCCACAAATGATAGGGCTAGGCACAAATTTTCTACATGTGTATACCTAGTCTCGTAATCCACAAGAGTATGGCTTATGTAATAAACTTCTTGCTCTCAATGCTCGGAGTCATGATGTGCGAGCATGGCTCCTATATCATGGTCGGTGGTAGAAAGGTAAAGGTAGAAATGACGATCGTCCTGAGGTGGGATAAGCACGGGTGGTTGCAAGAGATAAGCTTTAAGAGCCTCAAAGGCTTGGTGGCACTCCCTGCTCCATTGAAAGATAATTTCCTTTTTAAGGAGATGATGGAAAGGTTGACATCGATCCAAGATTTGTGAGATGACACACTGGATAGATTGGAGTTTTCCCTACAAACTACGTAATTGTTTTAGGTTAGTGGGTGGGGGAATTTCTAAGATAGCTTTGACTTTAGCTGGGTTGACCTCATTGACACGTAAAGAGACGATAAATCCAAGTAGTTTTCTTGAAAGGACACCAAAGACACATTTATTTGGTTGAAGACAAACACAGTATTATAACAGGTGATCGAAAATAATGGTTAAAACATTGAGATGTTCACTGCAATGTTTGGATTTTCTAAGAAGATCATCAACATAACCCTCGAGGATAGTGTGTATAATGTCATGAAAAATGTAATTCATATCCCACTGATAGGTCGCACTAGCATTCTTAAGGCCAAATGGCATGATACGATAGTAGAAGGTCCCCCAGGGGGTAATGAAGGTGGTTTTATGTTGATCGGTTAGGGCTACTAAAATTTGATTGTATCCCAAGAAACAATCCATGAGAGAAAGCATCTCATGGCCCGCAGTGAGATCAACAAGTTGATCAATGCTAGGTAGGGGGAAGTCATCCTTTGGGAAAGCAAGGTTAAGGTCCCGGAAATCCATACATATCCGAAGTCCCCCCGTTGCTTTAGTGATAGGTATGAAATTAGAAATCCATTGAGGATAGTCAATAGGTAAGATGAAAGAAATAGAAAGGATTCATTGAAGATCTTATTTAACCAAGAGGGCAATGCATGGATGCATTTTTCTCAGTTTCTATTTAACTGGTTTGGAGACTGATTTCAAAGTGATGTTATGGATAGCAATGTCAGGATTGATGCCTGACATGTCGGCATAGGACCAAGCGAAGGCTTGATTGTAGGCATGGAGGAAGGTAATGAAGGCAACTTGTTCTGATGAATCGAGGGATTGTATGATCTTTAAAATGTGAGGATCGTCCTCTGTGTGGATGTTGATTTCTATAGTCAACTCATTCAACATGGTTTGGGTTTCAGATGGTAAGGCGTGTTGAATATAAGAGTTGTCCGCACCAAGGTAGGTGAGGATGGAGTTGTCATCCTGGCACTCCACAACATTAATCAAAGGTGAGTCTTCTTTAATCATGTCTGGATACAAAAGGGGGAGAAAATATGGGTCTTCACCATCACGTTGATAAGTGAGAGGACCTAGGAAAATAGTATTCACGAAAAAAAAAACTTAGGAGAGATAGATTCCGGGTCTATCGACTCCATGGGTGAAGATGGCAAAATGGACGATGATGGTTCGGAAGGGGTTACTTCATCATCCTCCTACATATAATTGACACGAGGTTTCTTTGGTGTAGGTGGTTCAGAAAATCCAAGACCACTACGATCTTTGTATTTGCATGTAGTCATGGGAATGATCGTATGTCGGCCTTGTTCATAAAGACCAAAACTAAAACCTTTCCAAGCATAGTGAGTCAGGAAGGTAAGGGTGAAATGATGGTTGGTTAGATATTGAAAATCAGATTGGAAGGGAACCACACCAAGGGGATGTTCAAGGGTGACAGAGGATGTGTTGACACCCCCATAGGTTAGGTTGGTGCGGCAATTAGGTGGTCCGTAGGAGATCACCTCCCCCACACAACGGTCATACGTAGGATGTGCATGTAACTGTCCATACTCTTGTGGGGTATGGAAGGTGCTAACGTTGTATAGGTGATACTCCCCCAGCGTAAGGCGTTGAAAAACACCTACCAAGGGGGTCCAAGGTTGGGATGTTGTTCACGGGGAAGGAAGAGGTATTTGCGTCGATGGTTTCATTGGTCGAAGGTGTGGGTAAGGATAAGGTGGATGGTTGATGCATGGTTGAAGTAGATGGGTGGGTCGGATCAATGTGTGCCTTGACTAGGTACAAGCACATCATTAGGGCGGTATAACATATTGCAGGTTTTGAAGGGGGGAAGCATAAGCTATGACGGGTATATGACTTACCCTCATACTTGAATTTTATGCATCTATGTAAGGTGGAGGGAATGCATCCCATAGCCCGGATCCAAGGGCGGCCTAACAACATGTTGTATTGGAACTCTCCCTCAAGGACATAGAAGAGTTCGGGCAAGGTACGTGGCCCTACATGAATGTTAAGGATCACGGTGCCTAGGGTATAAGTAATAACATCGTTGAATGAACACAACATGGTGGGGTTGGCACACATGCAGCTAGGAGGGATATTCATCTATTGGAAGGATTTGGAAGAGACAATGTTTAGGCTAGTGCCACCTGTCGATCATAACACGACGTACTCGGATGTCCTGGACATAAGCCGAGATGAAAAGAGCGGGGTCAGGATCTTCTGCACCAAAGACGAAAATTTATTCTTCGGAAAAACTAACAACAACAGCTTGCTGTACAGGGACATAGGTGGTTGTGGAGGTAGGTTGTTTGGTGAGAGAAGTGACATGGTTAGGTTGTTAAGATGGAGGTGACAGGCAAGGGTTTTGTTAGGTAAGACCTCTATCCCTTGGAGGATCTCAATTAGACCTTGTCGATGAGATTCAGATGTTTAAATGAGATCATATAGCGTCATTTTTACAGGAGATTGGTGAATTTGTTTGATCATGGTGTGATGGGAAACCCCATCAGAGACTGGATAGGTAGGTCCATGAATAATCACTTTAGGTGGTGGTGCAATTGGGATGGCGGAAGGAGAAAGAGAGGCCACAGGTGTGTTCTCTTTAGCTTTTCCATTGTTTTTCTGACCTTGAGTAGCAATGCTAATCATGTTGATCTCGTGAATACGAGATGGGGAAGATGACAAGGATAAGTTATTGTTCTCGAGAGGCAGGGTTGCAATGATGATATATTTTGGCAAGGCGGGGGACAGGTGGTATAGGAGAAGGGATCGGAGTTAACGGCTTTTCCCTCTGTAAGTTGTCTTTCTTAGATTTTCCATCCGAGATAGGCAACTAGCGAAGGATGGCTTTCAAAGCTTTGCATCCTTCTACATTGTGTCCTGGTGTGTGGTGGTAGGCACAGATTTTAGATTCATCATAACCTATAGGTTGAGGTTTAGATGGATCATAGGGTCTGAGTGGGGGTAAGGAAATGGTCACATCCCCTACCAACATATCCAGGATCTTGGCGTAAGATCCTTTGAGGGGTCAAATTCAGATGAAGATGAGGCCATTGGTGAGATAATTGATCGTTTTGGTAATAGTTGGGTACAAATGGTTCGTATGGGTGGTGGTTTAGGAAAGGGATTTTGATGATTGGGTTTAACTAGGTGTGTCTTCTTCTGCGTAAAAGTCATGTTTAGCTGGTTAGATGATGAGGCCACAGATGACGTGGTGGCCAGAAACAAGCACGGGGAAAGAGGAGCGACAACAAACAAGTCCTTCGATGATCGAGTTTGCTTAGGGTTGGTAGGTAGGCAGGATATGTGAGGATGATGGTGTTGAGAACGCCCGTGGATTTCTATATGGGTATAGAAGGTACAGGTCGTGTTAAAGAAGGACATGAGAGGCATGGTGTATTGAGGCAAGGTGGAGGGGTGAGGACCCAATATAGAAGGTAGGTGTGACAGTTGAGGGTTGAAACCGTGTCTGACTGTACCGATTTGATTGGGGGTGAGGGTTTTAATTGTGGTGGAGGCATATATTAGACTCAAGGAGATTGGGTCATGTCTCCTAGGTGGATTGATGGATTTAGTTTTGGATAAATCTAATCGTTTAGGTGGGTGTGTCAGGTTGGGTATTGGTGAAGTTCCAAGCATAGGGGAAGGTTTGGTTATGTTGATAGAGGTGGATGAGGTATTTGGTAGAGATGAGGGGGGTGAAGGTGAGGACATAGGCATTTTAAGACCTTTTGTAAAAACTTCAGGTATATGGTAGAGGTATCTGGATTAGTCATATACATTTGAGTAGAGCATGGTGTACTCAAACGTTCCCATAAGACTCATCTATCTTATGGGGGATGAAAATCTTCACATGTGGACGGGAATTTTGGTATAGAAGAGAAGTGGGCTGTGATTCCAGTCCAATGTGGGGTGTGATATAGGGGGCGAATGAGGCAGTTGTATCAATGGGTGCTAATAGGTCAACTGGTCGCTAGAAAGATTTAGGTGATGAAGAACTGATAGGGAGGAGGGCATGTTCTAAATGAATCCTGTCATGGTTAAGGAGTTTGGTGAAGTAGGCTTGAGGGGTTTCTCTTCTAAGAATGACAGAAAAAAGTGGTGATCCTTCTTCTTTTGCAGTAAGAGTGGTGGAAGGAGATGTTTGAGACATAGATAGGTTGGATAACATCTGCTCACAGTCTTGTAGGGATGTGGTGTAAGAAGGCTCTTCTGTGAGAAGATAACTCTGGGTGGTTGATTCCTTTATGGGTAAAGGAATAGCAGGGCTTTCCTCTTTTCCTGATGAAGGAGAAGGGGGCAATGACCCATGCCTGATGGTGAAAAGGCTCGATTCAGAATTTCCTCGATGGAGGCCCTTGGTTGGGAGTTGAAAACCGCATGGATCTCATGCACACTCTTCTCCTCGGCTGAGGTTTCTTAGTTTGTGTTATTGATAGATGAATGGTTTGGAAATGGTTTGTTGAAGATTTTTAAATTTCGATTAGCAGGGGCATTAGGATTATCGAGGGTTATATCCCCTACATCAACCATTTCTTGCACTATGTTTTTTAACATCTTGCAGTTTTCGTGGCTGTGTCCCTTCACGCGATGGAAGTTACAGAAGTCATTTTCTTTATACCAAGAAGGTATAGCGTGGGTGGAATCAAACCCAGAGTGAGGTTTAATAGGAGGAAAGGTGATAGCTCCTACTTTAAACAATTTTTCCAAGATCATATCATAAGTTTATCCCAAGGGAGTGTACTTGATGGGCTCAGATTTATACTTATAGGTGGATTTTGGCTGGGTATTAGACGGTGCTTGATATTTGACTGTCACCGCATGTACGGATCCTTTTGATTTCGAAGTAGTTGATGCGTGAGAGTTAGTGGTGTTGGGTTTGTTGGTGGAGTATTGGGTTTGAAAATTTGAGTTTTTGTTGCGCAACTTCAATTTCTCCTCCTCTAAGGCTCGAATCTCTAGTTTCTGAGCCATAGTAAAGGCCTCATCAAAGATGCAGAAAGTTTGAATTTGGAGGGTGGGAGAAATGTGTTTAGCACAGGCCCACGTAAAGATTTTGATGAGCTCAACCTGAGGTAAGGCATAAGTAAGTTGGTTGATGAGGCCCCGCCATCGTCCAACGAAATCTGCGATAGACTCGTCTTCAAATTGTCGGATGGCATAGAGGTCGGTAATGGATACTTTCTTGGCAATATTGATGGAGAAGTGATCCAAGAAAGATTGGGCTAATTGGTTAAAGGAGAAGATTGAGTGCTGGGCTAAAGTACTATACCACTCCAAGGCGGGGTCCTGATAAGGACATGGGGAAGGTACGGAGTAATAAGGCATCGTCATGAGCAATCAGATAGCAGGCATGTCTAAATGATCGCAAGTGTTGTTGAGGGTCCTCCTTACTACTAAAGCGAGTAATTTTTGGTAATTCCCATTGAGGAGGATATGTATGAAGGGAGACCAGAAGGATGAATAGGCTCCCGATAAACTTGCTCTTATGTTAGGGTGTTATGGTTTCCTAAAATAGAAGCCTCACAGATCTTGCATCTTGTCCATCATTTGTTTGATTAAATCATTGGTTGGGTTAGATGTTGGTGCTATCGTCGTAAATGGAGTAGGATTGGGCCAAGAGTCGCTACTATACAATGGTGGGGTTAAATGTTGATAAGTTATCGATGATGAATGTGTTGGGGTGGTCGAATAAGGGTGCCCTATATAAGATGTTGAGGCCACCGGATGAGTTTGTGGAAATGAAAAGGTGGGCGGAGCCTGAGAGGGAAAGTTCGTGTGGATAGGTGGTAGAGAACAAGTTATGAAATAGGCAATCTGCGAGAGAGATGAGGTAGGGGCAGTGGATGGTAGTGATATGTAGGGCTCCTAGATTAACCAACGAGAAGGCCAATTGGTGCAGTATGAACCACCGAAGCCACTGAACTGGGAGACGGGGCTAAGGATGAAGACAGTGAGGTGGAGTTATTAGGTGGGGAAGGAGCTAAGTGAGTGGCTATACTAATAGGAATACCAAAGAGGAGCTAATCATCGGGTGTACGGTCAGAGGTATGAGACAAATAATACTGCACGGCGCCAAGATTAGCATCCAAAAATTTAGCAAAATTTGGATCCCCTACATAGATCTTGGGAAAAGCACTGGTGTCCGTAGGATTCCCAATAGGATGCGAAGGGGGTGACTCAGGCAAAGACACTGGAACAAACATGTGAAACCATGGCTGCGGCTTGTTTCCGGGTGATAACAACCATGGAAAAGAGGATACAGTAGGGAATTAGTCAATTAGGAACAAAAATAGCAACAAAATGTTGGAATTGGTAGGTTGTTGGTTTGTCAGGAACTGTGAAACATAGTAACCGATATCAGTCAGATGGTAGCCGGCGTCGATCAAATAACCAATGTCGGTATAAGAGGACTGGTGTTGGACACTGTGAACGCAAAGAGAAAATGTAAGAGACTGCTAGTTTGGGGATAACAAGGCTTAGTAAACCCACCAAACTGTCTGCAGTGATCACTGAGATAGGGTATAACAGAGAAACATAACTGAAAGAAGAAAAAAAACAAGCAAGATACACAAGAAAATCAAGAGACTAACCTTAGGATTAGTTTTAATCACTTTGGGCTTATGCCTTAGACATAAGATGATGTCAATCCTAAACAAAGGACCTAAGGGAGATGTCAAGTTTGTTTTGGCTTGTAAGGCTACCTCAATCGGGCGGAGGAATACCGCGGAAAAGGGGGGATGTTTGAGATGTTGTGTAGATTATGATGTGATTTGGTATGTGTTGTGCAGTGAGAGTAAGATTAATTTCTCATCAATACTGTGGATATCACCCCCACGTGTATGACCTATTAGTTAATCTACGTTCACTAGAATTAAAAACAACAAGCAAGAATGTGATGCACGTGTTTTAAACCCAAATCGAAAATGATATTTGATGAAGCAAAGAAAGAGAAGAGGTTAAGAAGATGACTTTCACTAATGCAAAGATGCGGGAGAAAGAAAAGTTTTTTTACCAAAATGACAAAATATTTTGTGAATATTTAGAAGAAAGAAACAACAAGTGTGCTCCCTATATGAAAACAAGTAAGAAAGATAGAAACCCAAGAAGGGTCCCACCGGGTGTGCCAAAATGTTTCGCACAGAATTTTTGTTCCAAAATAGAGTTATCCATCTTTTCATTCTCTTGAGAAATAGATAAGGGTTAGGGCTAGGAGGAATACCTGTTGAGTGTTGGGAAGGTGTGCGCGTACCATAGAGAGATCAGACCGATTGTGAAGAGCTCCTTTTTGTCTGGGAAGGACTACCTGTAAATGAGAATGCAAGACCACTAGATTTTTGTTAAACAATAAGTGAGGGAACTGCCTTGGGCCTAGGAAATATTAGACTTCCTTTCGAAGGTGGTCAGTTCCCTTTTAATACAAATTAATGCAAATGATAATAAAGAAGCTATTGCAAAATCACAATTTAGGTACCTCGTTACTAAAAGCAATAGAGACTAAACTACCAATAATAAAATGTCATGTTGTTTGTTTAGTCACTGGTTATTGATACATTCAGATCAAGTTACAGGGATAGACAAGGCTGGATATGAGATTGTTTGGAGGTAAATGGGTGAAAGGTTGGTTTTTGGTATAAGTCACAGTGACCGACACCGGTCACTGGATAACCGACCGTGGTTATAAAACCGATACCGGTAGGGGAAAATTGATATCGGTAGGGGCAATGATTTAGGGGCTTTTAGATGGAGGTTGTTTATAAGGTGGTTATGGGGTTTACAAGGTTGGTAGATGGTTAAGGGGAGTTGTAGGGTGATAGAGAAGACTCAGAGAGTGAGAAAGCTATCTTTGGGGCAATATAGAGATGGATTGAATGGAGGTTAGGTGTAGGGTACTGCCGGGTGGTAGATCCAGGAGTGGGCTTATAATCACTATGAATCGAAATTTCACAAAGTAGTTTCTAGAAGCATACAAGGTAATAAAAGAGACTACTTACTAATTTTCTGATGCAGATGCAGGTCCAAGGAATGTAGTGGCAAAGGTAAGGATCAGTTGGGATGATCTAGCAATTGGAAGTGAGCTGATGAAGCTATCCTTTGACTCTCCCAATTTTTGGATGAGTGTGATAGTGATATAGTTGCTCAGTTACAGTCTTCAGCTCAATACTCCTCTCTGCAACCTCTTCTCTCTTTCTCACTTGTCTCCCTCTTGCCAAATGAATTCAGATCCTCTAGTTTTGGTTGGGGGAGGTCATTTATAGGGAACCAATGGTGGTTACATAACTGATGCCGGTCTAGTAGGGATTGGCATCAATTAGGTCAAAGTTGGCTATTTTTAGTAAAACAACCAACTATCCCTCCTTTTCTCCCAAGGGGTCAGTTGTGGGCTTGGTCAAGTCATTATTAGGTTTGTTGTGGTGTGGGTGAGGGGTGATGAGTCATGGGTGTGGGTCTAGATCAAGTTATAGGTCTTAACTAGGTTAGTTTAGGGTTAGGGCTAGGTCATAGTGAGGTGGCGAGGTGAGGTGGTAGGGTTGGAGATATGGATTTATTAATTATAAGGTAATTAATAAATAATTAAGTGTGTAAGGTTTAGGTGGTGAGGTAGGGTTAGGTTGTGAGACTAGATGCGGGACACAGGGCGTCGTAAGACCCAAATTTGGTGTCTACAACTGGTCAAGGGGAGACCGTGGTCGGTTAGGGGATAACCGAGGTCAGTCAATGATGAGCAATGTTGATGAACCTTAGGGTAAGTTGGGACCAAAAAGTAGGTTAGGTGGGGAAGGGTTAGGTGAGAGGGGAAGGGTTTAGGGTGAGAAAGTAGAGTAGGTGGGAAAGGATTAGGTGAGAGGGAAAAGGGTTAAGGGAGACAAGAAGGGTTTAGGGTGGCTTGGGTGAGGAGTAGGGGAGATAGGTAGGGTAGATGGGTTGGGGTAGGTTTTGGTGAGAGTTAGGGTAGATAGGTTTGGGTAGGTTGGGGTGAGGGTTAGGGTAGATAGGTAGGGTAGATGGGTTGGGATAGGTTTGGGTGAGGGTTAGGGTAGATAAGTTTGGGTAGGTGGGTTTGGGTAGGTTGGGGTGAGGGTTAGGGTAGATAGGGTGGGTAGGTGGGTTTGGGTAGGTTGGATTAGCAACAAGGCCAATAGGATGGGGGTGGGGAAAAATATTAGGTTGGGATGTGGGGTGAAATAGGGAATTTGGGAAAGGTATACTAATACATTGTGTTTGTGGGATGTAGGCCCCAGATGAGTTGCGGATGAGGGCCTAGGTACCACCCTTATTATTGACAGTACGGGTGAGCACAACGCAGGATGAGTGGCAAAATTTTGTGGAGGTGGGGTTGATAGGGGTGAGGTGCTATCGGTATGTAGTCTGGGAGGTGAGTCTTATGGTTGCCCTCATTGATAGATGGGACTCAACGACCAACACCTTCCATTTACCGACGGGTGATATGACGATCACCCTGGAGGATGTCTACAGGATCATGCAGTTGCCCATATTGGGGGCCCAGGATTATTCTATCTCTTCAGAGGCATCTGAGGAGCTACTAGCACCTATTTTTCGTGAGGTTGTAGTGGACTTGATGTTCCATAGTGCCAGCCTAAGCTATGGAGTGATGTATAGATCTCATCCAGAGGATATGAGGTTAGTTGTACTCTTAATGGAGGTATTGTGTTGCTTCGCATTATCAGATGCAGAGGGGGGGGTGATTCCTGAGGTCACTGATGGTAATCCTCCATGTCATGATGATACAATAGACATGGTTTGCATGTGCACCTACATTGCTGACGTAGGTGTATAGAGAGCTATGGGCTTATGAGTGACTACTGAGGTTCAACATCTGCTACGTCATACTATTGCATTGTTGGGCTTATGAGCACATTGTTTGTGTTCGACTAGTGGGGATGTCCTGGGCAGATGCCTTCCCACAAAGAGTTTTTAGAGTGGGGTACAGGTGGTGTGTACCAGCCATGGGAGAGGCCCGAGGTACCATAGCTACTCACGATGTAGCTTACTACAGGAGGTTGTTGGAGGGGCTGTCTAGGGTGGACATCATTTGGAGGCCGTATGTGGGCTTCCTTGCATATAGACAGATGGCCACAGAGCTAGTTGGGCTACAGATACATCTGTGGATAGAGGGGAGGAGAGCGGGAGAGCATCAATGGATACCCGTAGAGTGGGTTAAACGCTATTTTCTATTAGTTTGGGGTGTACCACCTCTATTCCCACAGTACAGGAGAGATGATGTGGAGAGACATATATCTCCACCACAACCCACAGTGTCAACTATACAGGAGGAGCAGCAGGTAGATAAAAAAATCAATGATGTTGGGGTTACAGATGGGTACAGGAAATTGTGGGCAACACAACTGAGAGTCGTACCACCGAGGCCATGGCAGCAAGACTTAGCCACCATCACATTTCAGAGAGACACCCTACAGGGAAGGTGGCTACTTTGGTGATGCAGCTTGGGATCATGAAGGGGTAGCTGACAAGTACAGAGAAATAGGTTACCACATTACAGGCCCAAATAGAAACATTGTAGGCTCAGGTAGGGAAAGGATAGGTACCTGCATAGGTGGAGGTAGGGGGAGATGGAGATGGAGAGGAGGTAGGCAGAGATGGAGGGAGATAGCTTCTCTACAAGTGTAGGTGAAGGATTTATAGGGCCAGTTGGCCACAGTGCAGGGGTAGGTTATATGTCTGTAAGGCTAGGTGACAGTAGCACAGACACAGATTACTACCCTGTAGGCCCAGATACAGACATAGGAACAGATTCCAAGGCTGACTCAGGCTCTAGTACTAGTACAGGGCTCAATGCAGGTTCAGGGACAAGGTCCCATTGTATAGGTACCCTCGCAGGTAGTGGGACCTATTGTTGCAAATCAGCAGCACCCCCTGGATGCTGATCATATTTCTAGTTTGATCATTCTAAGCATCCAGTGTGATTTCACAACATTGAATCCTCTTCCCAAGTGTGGGACTTGCAAAATGGAAGAGGAATCTCCAGATTAGAGGCTGGTTCCTCAAATCCTCTGATCATCTATTTTCTTGCACATATGCAGAGGTTTAAACTCCCAAACCTACTCTAAATTCCAAAGGGAGAAGGATAGAAAATGTAAAAGAAGAAAGGACTAATGCTAATAGGTGATGCACCAAAGGAGTTGTAGACACCTGCTACTGGATGAAATACACAATCCACAAGGAAACACAACACAAAACATGCACAAATGCTCAAAATGTAATGAAAGATCAAGAAAGCAATGATAGATATATGAAAGGATTGAGGGATTTTAATCACAGAACATATATCAACATCTCAGATCCAATACAGTACATTACGGTGATCCAGAGGCAAGAAAAGGTGCTGCATTACATGGAAAGGTAAAATTTCTTCACAAATTCTGCCAAGGAGGAAGAAAAAGGAAGTTGCAGAGCTGAAAAAGTGTCTCTCCTTTGCAAAATGAACTCATCCTGGCTTTTACAGTGCAAACCACGACCCCAGGAGAGAGAAACATGGGAAAACATGCAAGGGGTTCGACCATTGACCAAAATGCTATCAAAACATCATGGTCACCCTGACAGACCCATTCCCTAACATTTTTAACCATGCTGGGAGAGAATGTGAGCCATTCTTCATTAAAAACGGTGGTTGAAACATCATTTCTGTCCATGAACACGTGCCAGAGGTGTTTCTTGATTTTCTCTCTCCAAAATCCACCAAAATACAAAAATAACCTTAGAATATTGTATAGAATTTCACCAGATTTCCATTTATATAAAGAATGTGAAAAACCAAGCTCTGGATCGAAAGATATGGCGATTTGAAGTTTTAGGGCAAAACAGGGCCAAATCGGGTTGGTGGGAAAAAAATTGAATTTTTGCACCTTTTTGGTCATTTGGAAAAATTTCCCTGTGCTCCACCACTCTAGGTGCCACGTGGTGGCATCTCATTGGCCATGGGCCTTTCAGGGGAATTTTTTTCCAAAAAACTCTGCCGAGCCATAACTTCAAAAATACATGGAGTTAGGAGGAAAACTTTACCTTTCTGGAAAGTTGAGAAAGAGCTCTATCCAATGGTGCCATTTCCAGAAGGTTTTGAGTGCCTGAAAAGAAAATTTGTGTGACTGAGGCACAAGAGAGGGAAGAATGAGAGGAGTTAGCCACAAAATGAGCAGGGGCACATTTTGGATAACAATTTTGGCGACTTAGAGGGGTCATCTGCCTGCTGGATGAAGTTACCAGTTGCCTGAAGCAATCCATTGGGTATGGAGTCATGAGTTGTAACCTGCAAACTGATTTGAACTTTAAAAATATCCTCTCTGAGCCACTTGGAAACCCACTGAAATGGACTGTGTAAGAGCAAAACCAGCACCACAAAAACTATGTACAAAACTAAAGGTCATACATGCTCCAAAATGGAACATGCAGAGTGTGCACAAGCACTTATTTTACTGAAATAAAAACTACCTATCCTACTCTAGCTGGAAGCAAAAGTGGGCTAAACAAACCCTGCAACTGGTTGGGAGAAATAGCTTACCTTTCTTAAAAGTTGTAACCATACAACTGATTTGGCACTGAACATGGCTGATTGGATGAGTGGAAAATCAACAAGAAGCTAGTCTTCTACCCAAATCATCAAGGTGTCAACTGAAAACAAATCCAATACCTCTTTTAGTTGCTCTGCATTTGGATTGAAGAGGTATGACAGCTGATCCTTGGTACTTTGTAGCTCACCCTCATTCTTAGAAGCAAGCATGAATGGTTGTGACTTCTCCTTTGACTCCAATGAAGTCAAATACCTTATTGGGCAAGGTATGATCCATTTGATATGCCCATAGCTTTGATTTTCAACTCCAAAAATGGAGTCTTCTCGTAGACCTTCTTGGGTGGGTGATGTGGAAGCAATGGTAGGACTTTTCTACCCTTTTTCTTCCTTCATGGCAACATGGAACTCTTCTATAGTGTGTAACTCCTCGTTATTGATCGCAACATCCAATGATGTTACTTTTGCATTGTTGTTACCTACTGCAATACATTTTTGGCTTTGTAGATCCTCCATTGTATCTTTTGGAAGATCAAATTCTTCCAGCTTTGATTCAAGAGGCATGTTGCAAAATGTAGGCTGTTTTCCTTGAACTCTTTTGTCCATGGCAACAAGTTCTTGTTGTTGGAGAACGAATGGTGAAGAAGGAAACATGGTAATTTCTCTTCATCTAAACATTCTTCTAAGTTTGATGGAAAATCAAAATCTTGAATGTCTTGCTGCAGCAAAGTCTCTCCCTCTTGTATGGTGGCCTTCAAATCTGCATTTTCTTCACCCTGTATAACTTCATTTTCAAACATGAAACTTGTCAATCCAAACTCATCCCAAAAATCAGATTGTTGGAGAGATGAAGTGGGAGAGAAACATGAAATTTCTTGTGCCTTTTGCTCAAAATTTGGACCTGTTTTGTTCACCTCCATAATGGCTTCATCAATCAAATCAGCCCCTTCAAATGAAAGCAAAAATGTATCAATAATGCTTCCTTCTTCTATTGTTGTAAAAACTGACTTGACCTCATCCATTTGCTCCTCAAAGATGGGGTTTTGAGATGGTTTTCCTTCCTTCTCGATGGGTGATTTTGCAGTGCAAACTGGATCAACATTTTCTTTGGTAAAAATGCCAACATGGACACCCAACTCATCACCAACAAAATGCTATTTTTCTCACTTCACTGCTGTTATAAAATCAGCCTTGTTTTCCACTTGTTCTCCAACTTCAACATCCTCTATTGGCTTCATCATCAAGGGGATTTTTGTAATCCCGAATTTAAGAGCCCAACTCTTCAGACTTTGAATTTCTTCATCCTTGCTTGGCTCTTCTTTCTGCTGTTGTTTTCCTTGATTGGCATTCTGATTTTTATCCTCCCAACATGGATTTGGGAATGCAAGAGGAGAAGTGGATTGTAACTCAATTGATTTTGCAATTTTTCGTGGTGGTGGAGGAGGTAGGAACTCTTGTTTCTTTGGAGGGAATGGCTGTTTGGAAGGGAAAAGGATAGAATAATTGAGATGGGGTGGAAGACTAGGGAATGGAGAAATGGATTCAACACTTGGGACAATAGATGGAGAGTTTCAAACTTGACACTGCTGAGATAAAACAGATTGGGAAAGAGGGAGAGAAAATGCATGAGATGGTGTGCTTACCCGTTGACAAGGTTGTTGAATACTCCTCTCATACACCTTTATTCCTTCAGTCCACTTTGCAAGCAATGGTAGTGTTTTAATCATTAAGTCTAGCTTCTCTTGAGGGCCGTAATGCCTTGCAAAAGGTCCCACCCATGGACAAGGTGCTCCATAACCGATTCTAAATGCTTTCATTTGTGCTTGAGCCCTGGATTGCACCATGTTTACCTCCATCTTTTGGATTTTTTCCAGAAGATCTACATTTTCTTCTTGAATGCCCTCATAACCAGCATACCCATGTGCTTGACATGCTTCATATCCAAACTGACTTTGGCACTACTGCTCATATGGGTAGACATGCTGATTTTGAATTTGATCAAAATTATGATTTAGAGGATTTGTAAAACATGTTGGAGGTATGATATACTACTGTTGTAAATGTGAATTCCATGATGGAAATGAAGTCATGATTGCACAACTTCATGGAATGGAAAAGAATGAAAATGATGGAAAGAAGAATGGATGGAAATGAATGGAAAACAAGTCTGCAACTTAGAGAATGAGTTGTTTACCAGATGGAATCGCTAGATGTGCTTTTCAAAGTGCCTCCAAAAGGCTGAATCTTTAACAAGAACATACCAACCTATCAAAGATAAAGTGGAAGACCTCTAAGGTCCCACCGGGCATGCCAAAACTATTGTTGCAAATCAGCAGCACCCCCTGGATGCTGATCAGATTTCTAGTTTGATCATACTAAGCATCCAGTGTGATTGCACAACATTGAATCCTCTTCCCAAGTGCGGGACTTGCAAAATGGAAGAGGAATCTCCAGATTAGAGGCTGGTTCCTCAACTCCTCTGATCAGCTATTTTCTTGCACAATTGCAGAGGTTTAAACTCCCAAATCTACTCTAAATTCCATAGGGAGAAGGATAGAAAATGTAAAAAAAGAAAGGACTAATGCTAATAGGTGATGCACCAAAGGAGTTGTAGACACCTACTGCTGCATGAAATACACAATCCACAAGGAAACACAGCAAAAAACATGCACAAATGCTCAAAATGTAATGAAAGATCAAGAAAGCAATGATAGATATATTAAAGGATTGAGGGATTTTAATCACAGGACATATATCAAC
This sequence comes from Taxus chinensis, assembly GCA_019776745.2. NCBI lineage: Eukaryota > Viridiplantae > Streptophyta > Pinopsida > Cupressales > Taxaceae > Taxus > Taxus chinensis. The sequence goes on from CM034151.1 coordinate 176,192,047, forward strand.
ATCTCAGATCCAATACAGTACATTACAGTGATCTAGAGGCAAGAAAAGGTGCTGCATTACATGGAAAGGTAAAATTTCTTCACAAATTCTTCCAAGGAGGAAGAAAAAGGAAGTTACAGAGCTGAAAAAGTGTCTCTCCTTTGCAAAATGAACTCATCTTGGCTTTTACAGTGCAAACCATGACCCTAGGAGAGAGAAACGTGGGAAAACATGCAAGGGGTTCAACAATTGACCAAAATGTCATCAAAATAGCATGGGTGCTCTGACAGACCCATTCCCTAACATTTTTAACTATGTTGGGAGAGAATGTGAGCCATTCTTCATTAAAAACGGTGGTTGAAACGTCATTTATGTCCATGACCACGTTCCAGAGTTATTTCTTAATTTTATCTCTCTAAACTCCACCAAAATTCAACAATAACCATGGAATCTTATATAGAATTTCACCATCTTTCTATTGATATAAAGAACGTGAAAAACTGAGCTCTGGATCGAAAGATATGGCGATTTGAAGTTTTAGGGCAAAACAGGGCCAAATCGGGTCGGTGGGAAAAAATTTGAATTTTTGCACCTTTTTGGTCATTTAGAAAAATTTTCAAAATTTCCCCGTGCTCTACCACTCTAGGTGCCATGTGGCAGCATCTCATTGGCCGCGGGCCTTTCAGGGGAAATTTTTTCTAAAAAACTCTATTGAGCCATAACTTCAAAAATACATGGAGTTAGGAGGAAAACTTTACCTTTCTGGAAAGCTGAGAAAGAGCTCTATCCAATCGTGCCATTTCTAGAAGGTTTTGAGTGCCTAAAAAGTAAAATTTTGTGACTGAGGCACAAGAGAGGGAATAATGAGAGGAGTTAGCCACAAAATGAGCAGGGGCACATTTTGGATAACAGGACCCATGACACCTCCGAAGACAGTGCCCATGGCCAGGTTTAGAGATGCCCTAGGAGAGGCATGGTACTACCAGGATAATTTGTTAGTTGTTTGACTAGATGTGCCCTCCTCTGTCGAGTACAGAGCAAAACAGGCCTCCAGTGAGAGGACTAGATCCTGCACTCACAGTGTGGAGAGTATAGGGGGCCGGTGAGCCTAGAGATAGGGTCGTGGTGAGGCCACTAGTGTGTAGAGGACAGCCCTAGGTAAGGGGCCATCAGTAAGAGGTGAGGTAGGTTTCGGGCCTTAGATAGGTGCGGGAGAGGGGTAGGGAGAGACACAGTCATAGGGAGCATTCACTGACATCATATGGGGAGATGATTGACCTGCTGTGGACCAGCCTACGTGCCGAAGAGATTTTTGTATTTAATTGTGTTGTACATGATACCAGCTTGTGTGCCAAAGATTTTTGTATTGATTCATTCATTCTTTTTGTATATATGAGACTGGCCTGCATGCCGATGTCATTTTGTATTGTATATCGGCCTGCGTGCTGACATTTTTGAGATGATGGCCATGATGAGACATGCATGTATTTCGAGATACATAGTTATTGATTTATATGATGAGATTCATGGTATTTGGTGATTTGTTAATGTGTTTATGAGATATCAGTGTTATGGCTTGTGTTAAATTAGATATGGATGTGAAATTAGGTGAGTTAGGCATGATGGGGTCAGGTCAGTTTAGGTATGGATCAATTTAGGTTATAGGCATGGTTGAGTAAGGTGATAGGCATGGATCGTGTCAGGTTACATGCATGGTTGAGTTAGGTGATAGGCATGGTTGAGTTAGGTTAGTTTAGGCATGGATTGAGTCAAGTTGTTTAGGCATGGATTGAGTCAGGTTGGTTTAGGTATGGATGTTCATTTTAGTATTTTGATAACAAATGGCAATATAAATGTATGAGATAGTGTAAAATATGGAAAATGTTGTTTATGTATGAAAATGTGAAATAATATAAGGGGTAAAAGTTATGTGTTATATGGTTTAGATGTTGAGGTTTTTTATATGAATGGGAAATTAGGTAAAGGTGGGGTAAATGGTTAGAGTAAAGAGTGGCCGAGCTAACCTTCCAGGGCCCCATGCGCTGGAAGTGTTGCCTAAATGGCCACAATGAAAAGGGACCTCAAACCGATGTAGTTCTCCCATAATCTAGGGAAGAATATGAGAAGATAGAAGAATAGGTAGTGAGGTTGATATTTAGGATTGAGTCCAGATCAGAGGGATGATAAGGTCAAGGTTAATTAATTTTGGGTGGAGCATAAGTAGATAGGTAAAGGTGATTTTAGGTCAATAGGTAGGGGAAGAAAATCCCAAAAGACAAGTGTTGAGGCTTTAGTCCTATATAGGAGGATCAAAAGGTAATGAAGAAGAGAAAAGATAAGAGGGGGCAAGAACGCAACCCAATTGGCAAGGATAAAAATGTATGAAACACATCTACAGATAGGCTAGTGAATGTAAGACCCTAAAGACATTACATGATTGATTACTCTAAAGGTGAAGAATAGTCACAGAATCACCAAATGTCATAGGTTCAGCAGGTCCCTTGAGGCAGAAGTGAAAATACAATGGGTAAGGAGATGAAGGTAATTGGGTCATAAAATGGGAAATAGAATGCCTTGGGCAATAGAGACAAGATCACAATAGGAAATTCCATGACGAAAAAGATTAATTTTCTTTTTCTTTTCTTTTTGACTTTTTAGATAGACTGATCGATGCGGGAAGTCTATACGGGAGGAATATATGTCTCCCTGAGGTCTTCGTGAAGCTGATCGATGTGGGAAGCTTCTGAATTTGGATTTTTGAGAAAATAGTCCTCTTTTTTGAAAGAATATGTAGAGAGTTGCTAGCTTTTTATAGTTGTCCTTCGAGGGAGCAGTCTACTTATAGCGATAATTAAAGGTGGAATATTTCCTTCTGAGGGATTCATATTTTATATTGGAAGTTTGACTCAAGGAGTTGATCCCTTATATTGGAAGATGTCCTTTTGAGGGATTCATCTTTTTTTTTAGATTTTAAGTCATGGCTGATACTATAATGAAGCATTTGGTTCTTGTTGAGAAGGCAAGGGTGAATGACCATGGGATCTCATCTAAAAGAAGATGAAAAGTATCCATGAGAATCATGCCATGTGCAGAGCCATGGTGCACATATTTAAGATAAGGAAAAAGGGTGACAGGTTATCACATGATTCTTGTTTAGTCATTGGAGATGAGGTGTGGAAAAGAAAAAGTAAATGGTACTCAAGGGATGAGCATGAACTAGATAAATAGTAATGTAGGACTAGAAGTCAACAGTAGAATGGTTGAAGATGCAAGGCATTGAGGGGTTCAAAATTGGGTTTACCATCAAGTGAAGACAAGCGATAAGCACCTGATCCATTGTCATGGGTCACAATGTATGGTCCAAGCCAATTAGGAGCAAATTTGACCCATTTGCTTTTTTCTGCTTTGGTTACGTGTTGATTTTCCTTGAGGACAAGATCATCGACCTTGAAGGTGTGTTCATGGACACATTTATCATAGGCACGCTTGATGCATTTTTGGTATACTTGGAGATGGTCCTGGGCATGCAGATGACATTCGTCTAATAACTCAAGTTGTGCTAAACGGTCTTGGTGAAATTCATCATCAGTGAGAATATCTTGAAGGGAGATACAAAGAGATGGGATTTGGAATTTGAGAGGCAAAACAACCTCGGTTCTGTAGACCAGAGAAAAGGGAGTGGCAGCAGTGGAGGTTTGAATGCTAGTACGGTATGCCTAGAGGGTGAAAGGGATGTGTGTATGCCAATCCTTCCTAGTATCATTAACCACTTTCATGAGAATTTTGTTCAGGGTTTTGTTGGTGGATTTGGCTTGGCCATTGGTTTTTGGGTAATATGGTGAGGAGAAGCTAAGATGGATACCAAAAGTGTCACAAAGCTTCTGTATTTTTTTTTGAATTGTTTTCCATTATCAGTGATAAGATGATGTGGAACACCGAAGTGACAAATAATGTGATGATTGATGAAATCACATATTTTCTCAGCTTTAGTGGAGATGAGGGGTACAGATTCAACCCATTTGGTGTAATAATCAATAGTGGTGATGATCCATTGATGTCTTAGGGAAGAGTGGGGATTGATCTCTTCGACAAGATCCAAACCCCATTAAGAGAAGGCCCAAATGTCACAAGAGACTTGTAAGGCATGAATAGGTGTGTGATGAAGATTGGCATATTGTTGGAATTTTACACAATGCTTAACATAGTCGCAACAATCATGATTGAGGGTTGACCAATAATAGCCTAGGTGCATAATGTGTTTAGCAACAATAAGACCACTAAAGTGACCTCCACAGATGCTATCATGAACTTCTTTAATGGTATAGAGGATTTTAGAGATGGTGAGGCATCATAAGAGAATACCGTCAAAGCTATGTTTATAGAGGAGGCCACCCATTACGACATAATGAGAGGACTTCTTGAGAAAGGTGTGTTATCCATTACATGTGAGATCAGGAGGAAATATAGAAAGGGAAAGGTAGTCCGCAAGCTACTTATACCAAAGGTCTTGTGTGTTTAGTGAGGTAGTTCGGATGAGGTTAACACAACAAGATTAATAAGAAGGTATCAATATGTGTTTTACGGTAACAAAGATGTCTGAATCGGAAGGTGAAGTGGGTATCTAAGAAGTGAGGTAGGCCATGGTATCCGTGAATTTATTGGTGGATCGTAGAACGGTTATAATTTTATAGCGGTCAAAAGTAGTCAACATGATGACGACGTAACGTTTTTACTCTTTAATTATTTCATTATGACACTAATAAACACCATTGACTTAGTTTACTACCAATTGAGAATCACCAAATATATTTATGGACTTAACCTCTAAGGCATAAGTAGTCATGAGACCCAAGACAAGCGCTTCGTATTTGGCAATATTATTGGTGCATTCAATGTCAAGTTTGAACGATAAGGGCATGTTTTCACCATCAAGAGGAATGAGGATGATGCCTGCACCACCCCCATGCTAACATTTGGAACCGTCAAAGAATAAGGTCATTTGGTAAGGGTCATCATCCACAGAGAGGTTAGTAATGGATTCGTTAGGGAAATCAAATTTTGAAGATTGATTCCCAGAAAGAAGAGCATTAGAAAGTTGGTTAGTAATGTCCTGGCCCTTGATAGATATTTGGTGGATGAATTCAAGGTCTAGGTCAGTGAGAAGCATGAGCCAATGTGCAGCACATTGATTTTGGTAAGGTTTAGCATACATGAAGTGTAAAGGGTTAGTGTTGGTCACAACATAGGTTTTTTGGTTGAGTAGGTAATGGTGAAGTTTGGTGGCAACAAAAACTAATGCTAAGAAAAAATTTTCAGGGTGAGTGTATCGGGTTTTGTAGTCCAGAAGGGTACAACTTATGTAATAAACTGCCTACTCCCTATGTTGTTCGTCATGATGAGCGAGCATAGCCCATAAAGAGTGATCGGTAGAAGAGATGTATAAGTAGAAGGGTTGGTTGTCTTTAGGTGGGATGAGCGGGGGTGGTTGGAGAAGGTATTTTTTTAAGGCCTCAAAAGTTGTGTGGTAGTCATCATCCCATTTGAAAGAGACATCCTTTTTGAGAAGGTGATGAAATGGTTGACAACGGTCAGATAATTGTGAAATGAAATGGTGAATGGACTGCAATTTACCTTACATGTTATGGAGTTGTTTAAGGTTAGTGGGTAGAGGCACTTCCAAAATTGCCTTGACTTTAGCAGGTTCAACTTCTATACCACGGAGGGAAACAATAAATCCCAGGAGATTTCCTAAGAGAACCGCAAAGACACACTTTTTATGTTGAATGCGGACACAATATTTAATGAGGTGGTAAAAGATGGTTTCGAGAATGATGAGGTTCTCGGCGCGACATTAGATTTGGCCAAGAGATCATCGACGTAATCTTCCAAAATGTGATGCATAATATCATGGAAGATGTAGATCATAGCACACTGATATGTGGCACCAACGTTTTTTAGGCCAAAAGGCATGACTCGATAGCAGAAGGTCATCCACGGGGTAATGAATGCAGTTTTGTGATGATCCTCTGGAGCGAGCAAGATTTGGTTATAACTCGAGAAACCATCCATAAGTGATAGCATCTCATGTCCAGCGGTAAGGTCAATCAATTGGTCAATACTAGGCAGAGGAAAATCATCTTTTGGGTAGGCAAGGTTGAGATCACAGAAATTGGTGCAAATGTGAAGTCCCCCTATCAGCTTATTGATAGGGATGATGTTATAAATCCATTGGGGGTAATTGATGGGTAAGATGAAGGAAACTGAGAGAAGGTGTTGAAGTTCTTCTTTGACAAGAAGAGAAATGCGAGTGTGCATTTTCCTCAACTTTTGTTTTATGGGTTTCGCATCGAGAATGGTTACAATATTGTTGACCACAATAGTGGGATCAATGCTAGGCATGTCAGCATAATACCAAGAAAAAACATGGATATGATTTTTAAGAAAAGAAGCGAGGGCTTCCTATTCAGCAACATATAGAGATTGGCCAATCTTGACAATATGGGGGTCATCCTGAGTGTGGATGTTGACTTCAATAGTTGATTCATTCAACATTTTTTACATCTCAGAAGGTAACAAATGGTGAATATAAGAATATTCATCACCAAGGTAGGTGAGTATGAACTCATCATCTTGACATTGAATGACATTAATAAAATGAGTATCAACCCTATCATGTCAGGATATAAGAAAGGAAGAGAGGAAGGAGCCTCGTCATCATTGTGATAGGTCAGAGGCCCCAAGGAAATGGTATTTATGAAAAAAAGGTTGGAGGGATAGAATCAGGATCCATTGACTCTGTTGGTGAAGGTGGGGTAGGTGAATAAGGTGGAGAGGTGTCAATGTCTTCAATGGGTTCAATACGGGGATTTTTGGTAGGTAGTTTGGTAAAACTGATTCCACTACGATCATTGTGTTTACACGTGGTACATGAAATAATGGTGTGATGGACTTACTCATAAATTCCAAAGCCAAAACCCTTCTAAGCATAGTGGTGTAGGAAAGTGTGAGCGAAGTGGTGGTTGTTAATTGACTGAAGGTCAGCCAAAAAAGGTCAGGTTTGTGATGGTGGTTCGGGTGTGTAAGTGGAAATATCAAGTCCCCCGTAGGTAAGATGGGTATGGAGGTGGGGAGGACTATAAAGGAGATGCTCGCCTATGCGATGATATTAGTGAGGATGTTGGTGAAGGTCTCCATACTCTTGTGGAGTAAGGAATGTATTGACATTATACAGGTGATACTCCCCCATAGTGAGGTGTTGAAAAACACCTTCCAAGGGATCAGTGGTTGATATATTGGTGGCTGGAATGGAGGAAGCGTTAGAAGTTAGATCGGTGGAGGTGTTGGTTAGTTGGGAAGCTGATGTGTGACTGGTAGAAGCAAAAACAACATTGGGAATAGAATATTTGAGTGAAGGTGAGTTTGCAACGGCACTGGTGGATGGGGTTGTGTGTGAAGAAGATGTAGGTAGGGAGGTAGATGCCTTAACAGATATAAGGACATCATTGGGCCAGTAAAGCATGTTGCAAGTTTTGAAAGGTGATGGGTCAGCTGGAATGGTATAGGAACGTCCTTCATGCTCAAACTTTACACATCGGTGCAAAGTAGAAGGAACACAACCCATGGCACGAATCCAGGGTCTACCAAGAAACAAATTATATTGAAACTCTCCTTCTGAAATGTAGAACAGCTCAGGAATAGTACGGGGACCCACACGAACATGGAGGATGATAGTGCTAAGTGTAGAGGTGATAGCTTCATTGAATGAATGTAACATGACTGGATGTTTATGCATGCAGTTGTTGGGTATGCGCATTTTTTCAAATGTGTGAGAGGAAATGATGTTAATGCTAGCACCCCCATCGATCACAACACGTCAAATGCATATATTATCGATATGGATGGAGATGAAAAGTGTAGGATCTGGGTCATCAGTTTGGTGGGGGAAAATTTTGTCATCCGAGAAACTAAGGATAACAACTTGGTGAACAAGAGAAGGTGATGAGGTAGATGGTAATTTGGTGAGTGAGGTGACATGATGAGGTGTGATAATAGATGCTCCAGGTGTGGGGTCATTAGGTAAAACCTCAATATGACGATGTGACTCCGAGGTTTGGATGAGATCATATAGAAAATTTTGAGGGGATATTGATGTAATTGTTTGAGTATGGTGCGATGTGTGATGCCATTAGAAATGGGGTACGTGGGGCTATGGATAGTTATTTTAGGTATGGGTGTAGATGGTATGTTTGGGTATAGGGTTAGTTGGTGGGCAGTTGCTTTTTCTTTTCCCTTCTGCGCATGTGTAGTGATGTGTACCATGTTGATTTAAGGGAAGTTGGTAAATGGAGAAGGTGTAGGGTAAGTGGTATAATGACATGAAGGGAAAAAAATTATTGGAGGAAAAAATCCTTGTTAGGTTAGTTGGGCACAATGACATTTGGGTGGTGGTGTGGAAAGTTCTCTGATGCGAACCATATTAATTTCAAATTTTGGGGGTGTATTTAGGAGCTGTGAGGGTGGAGGTTGTGGTATAGGTTTAGGAGGAAGATATGAGGAAGGTGATGAAGGTGAAATATGTTCATAATCCAGGAGGTCATCATCATCAAAATTGGGGTTAGAAGGACATAATTAAATGAGGGCAGCCTTTAGACCCTTATAGTTCTCAATAGCATGTCCTAACACACGATGGTAAGCAAAAATTTTAGTATCATCAAACCCTTCTGATTTAGGTTTAAGAGGGTCATAAGGTCTAAGAGGAGGGAGGGTGATAGCAGAGATTTCTAGGAGGTTATCCAAGATGGTGGCGTATGATCCCACCAGTGGATCACAATGCGAAGTGGAAGTAGGTTTGGTTGGAAGATTGGGTGGTTGTGGTGGTATTTGAGGTGATTATGTCTTGGATTTGGGTTGTACTTTCTTTGGTGTAGGTGCAGAAATAGAAAGAAGGGTAAGTTCAACCACCTCTTTGGAAATTAACACTTCTTTTTTTTTTGGTGCTTTTTCTTAGGTAGAGGTGTAGGGGGAGCATGTGATGTAAATGACAAGTTAGATGGTGGGAGAGGACAAGTGACCCAAGGGGATAACTAAGGTGCAACAGTAGGTGTTGGTCGAAGTCGAGAGGGAGGTATAGGTGAGGTGGAAGAAAATGTCATAGGTGGTGAAGAAGGTATAAAAGGTAATGGTGGTATAGGAGGTAAAGAAGTTATAGATGATGATGAAGGATGCAAGGTTCGCCTAGGTAGAGCTACAGGCTGTGGTAAAGGGGTAAAGGGAATTTTATTTTTACCCCTGGAGAGAGTATATTTTGTTAAGGTAGAGGGGTGAGGTCCCAAGATGGATGGTAGGGGTGAAGGTGATAAAGGTGTAGTTAGTGAGGTTGGTGCGTGCGGATTAGAAGGTTGGGTTTTTTGTTTAGGTTGAGTGATTGGTTTAATAGGTATATGGGAAGATGTGGTCAAGTGTATCTTGATAGGAGGATGTGCAAGGTTTGATGTGGGTGTGACCCCTAGAACACTAGTGGGTTTAGATACAATAGATGATGTTGGAACATGTTGGCTAACAAATAGAGGGGCGGGTATAGATGAGGATCATGCAGTAGAAGATGTATTGTAAGCTATTTTCATGTGCAGTTTGGGTTGTTGAAATATCTTCAGATAAATGGTAGAAGTGTCAATGGAAGATGATTGCATTTGGGTCGAGACCGGGAGTAAGAGATACCCCCAAAGTGAAGAACTATCAACATAGTCCAGGTGGTTGGCCAAACATGAGAAAGACATTGTGGTAGATGAGGCAGATGTGGAGCGAGTGGGTATATCTGTAAAATGTGTCTGAGAAATAGGGAATTCACTGGCTTTGGCCTCTGTAGGTAAGAGAGTCAAAAGTAGGACTACAAGATCTTGGGTAGCTGATGAAGAATAGTCATCGAGTGGTAACAGAAAATTTATTGGATCTTGAATAGGTGGAGAAGATGATGGGCACTCCTCTATGGGTGGAGGAGGTACAATTGGTAGCGACTCACTGGGTAGGGAAGCTGAAAGGAAAATGATATCGGTGTTAATGTGAGACTCCTCTGCAAGTGTACGGGAAGGTGAATGGATTTCCTCTATGGGTAGAGGAACGGATAAAGTAGGTTCCTATGCAGGTAGAGGATTTTGGGCTAGGATTTCCTCGATGGAGGGGATAGGAGATATTTGGGAAATAGGTGGTAATTTGGTAAAGATAACATGTACCTCACGTGTACTACTTTCGTTGTGTGAGGAATCACCAGTTTGATCATTAGATGGGGAATTGTTAGGGAATGGTTTCTTGAATATATGAAGGTTTTGATTGGCAGGTGCATTAGGGTTATCCAGGACTAACTCACCGCTCTTGAGCATTCCCTGAACAATGTTTTTAAAGGTGATACAATTGTTATTGCTGTGACCATTTACATGGTGATAGTTACAGTAGTCATTTTCATTGTACCAACCTGGTATGGGGCAAGAGGGGTCAAAACCAGTATGTGGTTTGATAGGAGGAAGGGTGATGGCATTAGCTTTGATAAGTTTTTCTAAAATAGATGAATATGGTTCCCTAATTGATGTGTATTTCTTTTGTTCTCATTTGAATTGGAAGGCTTAGACTAGTGACATATTGGATGAAGGTTTAGCATGATTAGATGGATGGGCCGGGCCAACCTTAAGTACCAGTGTGTTGGTAGGTCCCTTGGCTTTGGAATAATTCATCTGAGGTTTTGAGGAAGAGGAAGTATCATGTTATTTAAATGAGGAGTTCTTGTTTCGTAATTGTATCTTCTTCTCTTTGATGGTGCAAATTTTGAGCTTACATGCCATGGTGAAAACCTCATTGAATGTACAGAAGGTTTGAACCTATAAGGTAGGTGAGATATGTTTAGCACAGGCTCATGTGAAGAGACCTATGAGTTAAGTTTTTGGTAATTGAAAAGTTATTTGGTTGATTAGGCTACGCCAACGAGCAAAAAAATCTATGATAGATTCATCATCATATTGATGTGTGGAATAAAGATTGGTCATGGTAACCTTCTTGATGATGTTAATCAAAAAATTATCCAAGAAGGCTTGGGCTATTTGGTTGAATGAGAAGATGGAATGTATAGGTAATTCACTATACCAGTCCAATGTTGGACCAGTTAGGGACATGGGAAAGGTTCGCAAAAGCAAAGCATCATCATGGGCAATTAAGTAACACCCATGTTTGAAAGATCATAAATGCTGCTACAAGTCTTCCTTACTGTTAAAGCGGTTAAACTTAGGCATCTCCCAGTGTACGGGATATGGGTGAATGGGAATGGATGGGTGAATAGGCTCATTACAAATCTCGTCATAGGTGAGAGAATTACGGGAGTCAAAAATAGATGCTTCTAATGTCTGCATCTTGTCCATCATTAACTTGATAAAGTCATTGTTAGGTTATGAAGATTGGGTACCCCCCGGGGCGAAAGGAGGTTGTTGTTGGACATACAAAGAATACGACATTCCAGAGTATGTTGGTGTCGAATAAGGAGGTGGGATCTGAGAGACATACATAGAGGGTATATACCGAGATTGAATGACTAATCAAACAAGAGGTGGCTTGTAGTAGGTATGTGAGGGTGGGACACTCGTAGTGACCCTAGTAGAGATGGGAGGTAGAGATTTGGGAATAGAAAGGACAACATTTTGAAATGGGGTAGAGGTTACCAACACCAAGGGTGGTAACATTGCTACTGGTACATATGAGACAATAGGTGTGGATGATCCTATGTTTTGGGTGGTGGATGAAGGTATGGTAGAGACTGTAGGTGCAATAGAGGTGGCAGATGCGGCGGTCAAAGCTGGTGAGGGACCTAGCTACAACACAACTAGGGATAAGACAGGTGAGGTCACCATGGTAGGAGGTGGAGACGAGGTAGAAGCAAACATTAGGGATGGATATAAGGATACAGGCATGCCATAGATCAATTGACCTGAGCCATCTCGAGTGGAGGCATGGGTGAGGTAGTGGTTCAAAGCAGCGTGATTCTGATCCAGGAGTTGTGCAAACTCCATATCACCTGTAGGAATGGTGATAGATTGATTGGGATCCATGGATGATGAGATGGAAGTTGGAAAAGGACTAGGTGATGAAGGGATAGGTGGGAGCAGTAGTTGACTAGTGTGAAATATGAGGGTGCTTTCCTGACTACGGGTTAACACCATGTGGATAGGAACTAATTTGGTGAGATTGTATTATGTTTGAATGGCACAGAACACATAGAACTAAGAAAATAGTCAACACTGAGTGGATTAGATCGACTGGTGAGCTGTAAAACAACATAGGGTGACTGACGCCGGTTCAGGTAAACCAATGCCAGCTAGGCTTGACTGGTGCTGGTTACTGTGAAAAACCAATAGTCTATTAAATGATTGTCCCAAACTGACAATTTTCACACAGGATGAGACATAAGGTTACTATGATGACAATATGAAAGGTGATAGGAACCTTTTACAACTCAGAAAGTGAAATAGGTTTCTTTTGGATAAGTATCTAAGAAGACTTCAGACTGATGCTGGTTGGGTTAAACCAATGCCGGTTAAATATAACCATAGCCAGTTACTGTGAAATTGAAACAGAGAATAAGAAAAATGGTTGTGATTTAAAAATCTGGTGTTGAATCAAATCCAAAAGTCTGAGGATGATGTAGATGTGGTCTAGGAACACTCAGACGAAGTCAGAATACGTTGACTATTATTGGGAGTGTGCAAGGAAAGACAAAAATAATGATCGAAAGCTCTCACCTCAAAATGCAAATCAAGCAGAACACTAAGAAAGAACGTTCCTAGAGTGCCTATTCTATTATGTTTGTTCAGCTTATGCTATTTGTATGGACTGACTATTATGAATAGAAAAATAGAATTTCTTGGTGAGGAAGGCTTCCTACGAAGAAAGAATTATAAAGGGTGAGGTTTCAAGAATGTTATGGCGGGGGCGGGTTTCACTCTGAAGTATGACTCGATAGAGCAGTAAGCTGGGTGCCCACTATACCATGATTGTGTTATCACATACAACTTCTTCCAGGTATGAGGTTGTTTAAGAATGTATGTATTTTGAATTTTTTATGTGGTTTGGTAAGACTCAGAGAAAGATAAAAATGATAGAAGTGTTTTTCTATGATTCATTTGTTAACCATCAGTTGGTCATGACTTCTAGTGTATAGGTTGCCCTCAATTAATGTGAGCTAAAGAACTAAATCATAATGCAGTGTACTCGTTTTAAACCCAAATCAAAAGTATGATATTTGATGACAAAAATAGATGAACAGGAAGAGGGATGCTCTTTCACTAAAATGTAGAAAACAAAAGGGGAAGAAGGTTCATTTTAAAAACACCAAAAGAAATGTGTCTTTCGGAGCAAGTAGAAAGAAGAGAATGTTACCAAGGAGAAAGTTTTGATGTGAATACTATTAGAAGGAAAACAAACACACACATTTTTTCATCTAGGAATGAAGAAAGATGCAAGGAACCAAGAATGGGTCCCATCGAGAGTGCCAAAATGTTTCACTTGATTTCTTAGTTTTCTGAGAAGTACTTGACGAAACAGATAAGGTAAAGGTGGTAAGAGGAATACCTGGTTTGGGATGGTTGAAGGTTGTATGCGCGTATCTGAATTCTAAATCAAAGTGATTGTGAGACCTTCCTTCTGGGTAGGAGGAACTACCTGTATAAGAACCAAAAAAATACCACCAAAGAGAGTTAAACTATATATGCAGTGGATTGCCTAGCATATATTAGATCCTTGAAGTACGATACTTCCTAGATGGATGTCAATCCACTGTTTAAAACAATTCAATTATAAAATAAAGTAAATATTGTCCTACTGTAGTTTAATATGATTTAGGCATCTCATACAAAATTCAATAGGCTAGATCTAATTTAATAGGCTAGGCTAGAAGGAGATCCAGAGGTCAAGTAGGTTGGTTATAGGTGAATCTTAACTAACAGGCTAGGTTAGATTACAGATCTGAAGGTCAAATAGGTGTTCAAGCAGGTATATGTCGAAAATAGGTTGTTATTATGGTAGAGATCATGGGACACAAAGATCAACCACAATTTTATGAAATCAATGACGGTTTGACTGTAACCGGTGAAAGTTAAGTTGGGGCTAGTGGAATCACATAGTCTAGGTTTTTGGAGTTTTGGGGTGCAAGTGGAGTGGATAGAAAACGGGAATTGATCATAGAGTGGGTGTAGATATGTTTTGAAGGTTTGAGATTACTGAGGAGGTCAAAATATGAAATTGGGCCAAGTATTAATATGATCAAGTATGGAAGGTGGTTGTAGCGGGAGAGAGGGAATGGACCAAGGGTAAAAGACTAGGTTCCTCTACCACAAATACAATAGATGATGATAAGAAAAGGAAATAGATGGAAGGAGGATACGTACTCTTCTGTGAGGTATAGGTCTGAAGAATAATGAAGAAGTTGCTGTGTTGGAGAATGCTGGGAAGAAAGTTTCACTGTTGTGCCAGTGTGTTTGGTTTCTTTTGTTGATCACAAATCAATCTTCGTTCTGCTGTCGCATCTAAAGAGATCGAAATCGAGATTAGAAGCTTTTCAAACAACCACCAACCCATATTACAAAGCTGTAAATGGGTCTAAATAGGCCATTTGGTCTATTCCGGTATAACCGGCATCGGTTTAGGGTGAACCAACATCGGTTTTGGCGAGATATCTCGGGTTGTTCAAAATTTGTCTGGGAAGTTGTTCTGCCATTTGATAAGGGTCTCTTCTTTTCCTTGGGGCAAAAACCGACCTTTGGAGGATTTTAATGTGAGGTGAGGGGATGGGTCTAATGTTAGGTTTTATTTCACACATTGGTTTAGGGTTTAGGTTACTGGGTCAAATGATGGGGGTGGTTAGGTGAGGTGTATTTAATAAAGAGAATTTTATTAAATAGGTGTGTGAGGGTAGTTAATTAATTCAATGTGAATAATGAAATTAATGTGTTAAAAGGTCATTAAAATAATTAAATTAATTAAATTAATATATATGGAGATAAATGGCATTAATTTAATTAAAGTAATAAAACAACAATGTGTGGGGTGCAGGAGGTAGGTGCTAAGGTTTTGAGGATGAGGAAGTGATTATAGGTCTGTGGTAGGGGACCAAGGTGATTACGACACGATTTTGGTGTCTATAGTTTGAACCTTGAGCGAAGAAATGTTTATTTTACTTAGCAAACCTCTAGTATTTTTACTTGATGATTTCCTGTAACCATTAGTTCATGGAAAAACACAACACTAATTTTTTTTCAGAGGAGTTTTGTAGGCCTTCAGTCACTATTTGACTAGGTCAAAACTAGTCTAATTATGACCGACGGCCCTGAAAAACTAGTTGCCATTTGCAAATGGTTCACTAGCTATAAGTTCTATCAGCTCCTGTGAATTCTTGGTATATAGGAGAAAGTGTAGGAATTTACCTGTTGTGTGTTTTCCCATAAGAAGCAAGTTTTTGAATGCATTTTATTTTCCTTTAACTTAAAATTGAACATTTTCATAACTAGTAGGAAAATATAAAAGAAGAATGTAAGACCCTCGTCAAGTCAACAAATAGACATAAAAAATTATTGATACTTATAAATGACTGTAGAAAAATCTATTTAGTGGTTGGTTTTGATAAATTTGAATTTTGTAAAAAAAAAGTTTTCTCTCTCTCCTCTCTCTTCCCTAGCACTTTCTCTCTCATCCCGTAGTTAAGAAATGAAGTGCAATGAAATGAATATATCTCTAACCCTCTCCGATTATGTGTGAATTATTATGATTATGTAAATGAAAAATGAAAAATATTAATTATGTTAGATTTAGGTGGATGCCATGCCAACATTTGTGCTTACCATGCGGTGGTTGTAGGTACCAAGACACACAAAAAGTGAAATGTACTAGTGATTTTCTAGCAGCCTATTATTTGGAAAATGTAATTTTATAGGATATATAAACATTATGTTATATACCAAAATGTAATTATGTATTTTGTGATAAGTACAAGTTGTTACTGTTTAGGGGTGTTAGGGTAAATGTGCATTTAATCATGGGTGTCATTTTGATTCAGAAATATGTATTGTACAAAGGTTGAGTATTCATATTAAATGAAATTATATTTGACATCTTATAATGCATTTTCAATGTGAAATTAATGACTCAATATTTGGTGTTTTGTATTATTTACCTTGAAATATAGGAAGTATAAGTAAAATAGTCAGCCTTAGTATAAAACTCTTGTATGACTACCCTTCTCTTGTGATCCTTCATAACTTAGAGACTAAAACTTTAGGGTGAACCTAAATCATTACACTCGATGGAACCTCTAACTTAGGAAAATGAGAACCCAAATCCAAGTTATCTTTATACCATGCACACTTAATGAAATTGTCGTAATCCCATCCAATAATAACGGTAAGGGATAAACACTATCTTAAGTTGTGGCTTTTCCCTTAGGATTGTTTTCCGTGTGTGTGACAAGGTGATTAGATCCCCTAAGTTGTTACCTTTATAGGATTCGATTTAAAATCCAATTTAAAACCATCTTGGACTAACACCTATGTATAATGAAGGGCTTTAGGTGGAAAATATTGTCAACTACCCTTGAAAGTCATCTTGAGGAGTTGGGGTTATGAATTAACTTTATTCCCAACTTCAATTATCTTTTTGGTTTCTATAATACAATACTAAGAGTTAATTTTGGATCACAAGGAAATTTTAATTTATTCTTAGTTTGTGAAAATATAATCATGAGATGATGTGTTAGGAGAAAAGAAAACTTTAGATCCTTCTTGTAACATGTTTAAAACATCTCATTATGAAAAAAAAAGAATTCTTAATGTGTAAAACTTTAATATGAATGAAATTAAGTGAAACCATTTTAATATGAATGTAAATGGATTAAGGGGGTCCTATTTTTAGTTACATACACATGAGAATATTGAGTTTGAATCCCTCAAACCCCTCTAAAACAAATGCGTTATTTTGGCAAGAAGTATAGAAGTTACCTTGAGTTGCATGAAGATTGTGGAGGATAAGGGTGTTTGACTACTCTAGTTGTGACCTTACTAGGGTGTAGACTATGGAGGAAAATGATATAATTAATCGTAGTATCTCCTAAGATTATCTATATATGAAAACCTGAAAATATATTACCCAATATTTTTTTAGTGTCTTAGAAGGATCTTGGAAGTGTAGGTGAGTTGGCGTGCTCTCTTGTAATATATGCTTAATGTTTGTGTGACTAATGATAGCGAAATGGATTTTTTTTCATGGAATCACTTCCCTTGGATTCTTGAGACCCTAAATGTTGAGAAATATTTTTGTAACTTGATATGGTTTTAAAAAATGATAACAAAAGACCAAAGTAATAACTTAAGTGTAATAAGATCACGAGTACTGAGGTGTTGGTTAGGGGAAAAGGGACACTCAAAGTTCTCCTCATAAAATTATTAGAATTTTTTTAATGTTGTTAAAAGGAGGGGTAGATTGATCCTAGTGAGATTAAACATTCAAGAGAACATGATTACATATGGAAAAAAAACTTATGATGAGTAAATATTAACAAAGACTCAAACTTAACATTGAATGATAGAATCTTCAAAAAAAAGAAATAAACATGGTTAATGAATGGAAAATTATATGGAAAGGGAACTGAGACTCTAATTTGATTTAGATATTAAGATTACTTTCCCAACTTCATGACAATTCCACCTGTGTAATGAAGATAAAACTAAACATCAAGTAAACTTTTAGGAAACAAACCCTCAGGATAAGAACCAACACCAGGGTATTTGTACATGTTTAAAATATATAGAACTAACAAATGAGTTATGGAAAATATTATAATGGAGAATGAACCAAAATTAAGTGCACTTTTTAAAAGTTATATTTTATTTGGAACTATCATAGGTAAATTGCTAAATGCAATATTATTTTAAAAGGAAGGAAGGTATACATGTTAGGTTTTTATAAATAATTAAAGTCAAATGATGAAAATAGAACTATAATAAATATATAACCATAAAAACGATGTGTCATGGAAGGTGCCTAATTGTAAATTTTTATTGTTGTTGGATTGTTGTATGTACTTTGTCATTTGGGAAAAGTGGCTTTGAAGTGCATCATGTGTTTTCACGTTATCTATGTGGGTTGATGGATGTTCAAACGTCTCATGTGTTATGTGTTATCCTAAGTGATTTTATGTGGTGTCGTGTATACAATAATGTAGGTAAAAATAAATATTCAGGTTTTATTATTGTTGTATTTGTGTGCTTTTCTTATGGGTGTTACATTTGGTATCAGAGTGGAGTTTCATGATCTCAAACCTCTGGGACGGATTGGAGTTGTGACGATTATGCATTGTGGTGGAGGATATGGAAAGACTAATTTGGTATATGTTTTGATTTGACCAATGTTGTACTTGTGATCTTATGAATGCATATGTTGTGCATACTACTTAGTGCATAATTTTTATGATGTTGACGTGTTTCGTGATGAGAATATTCACTCTCTTTTTTGTGAGTAAATGAGAATCTCACATGTGATGTAGCACTTGGTTGTGCAAAAGCAGTGTTATTCTTGATTGCGAATTATTGGAGTTTTTTATTACTCTATGTTACGTATGACAAAATTGTTTCATAGTGAATTAGATCATATTGTGATGTCACCACTATGTTGTGATGTATCATGTAGTATCACCATGTTGTATTAAATTTTTTTGTATGTTGTGATGTTAATCACTATGTTCATCATACATAAATTCCATGTGTTACATGATGGATTCATGTCGTGAAATAGGGGAATATGGTGATTGTGTGACCCCTATTGTATTATACTTGCACTTTGGGTGAACTATGGGGAAACATGATGTATTGTAAAATGTGAAAGTAATGTTGTGTTATACCCTGTAAATATTCCATGTTTAACACACTATGGTTTTTGTGTGTGAATCGCCATTGTGTTGTTAATATGGTTATGTGTTATGTTGTGAACCTTACATTAACTGACCCTAACAGATGAAATCAATAAAAATTGTATGTGTGGAGTGAGGAAATGTGTAGTTTCGACCAATCACTCAAACAAAGTAAGAGATAGGAAGTGGAGTCTTACATAGACCGAAAATCCACTTCTTTTCATTTGGTATGCATGAAACTTGCCCAAAGGGAAAAATGAACATTGTATTTTTTTAGCACCTTGGGCTCAGTAGACGGTGACCTATACCTTTGTTTCTCTCCTTATATGGGCTTTGTATAGATAACCTATGTGTACTTGGTATATACTTGACTAGTCACTTATACTGAGTATGAGATACAAAGTGGAGTCTTATATAGACTGAAAATCCTATTCTATTCATTTGGTATGCATTCCAATTTCCCAATGGTAACCATGTATATTGTGTTACAACAAAACCTAAGGCTCAGTAGATGATGACCTGCACCCTTTCCTCTCAGACTATATTGAGACTATGTGGAACCTTGTGGGAGCATGGAGGGATGATTCATGAAGAGATTAGGACCGCTATAATTATTTGATATATTATTTTATTATTTGTGAGTTGAGGCTTGATATATGAGTGCCATCAACTTGATGATTACCCCTTTAGTGGCCATATAAGGCCACATAATGATTTTGATGGGATATTTCTCTATACATATTTTATTGGTAAATTTTAGTTTTCTTTTCTCTTCCGTTTCAAGAACCAACAAATTATTCTATTTAACTTTTGGTGGATTTATTGTCTGCAATTTTGGGAATTTTATTTTATTTTTGCACTAACATGATGATTTTTGCACTAATTGCAGCTAATTAGCCATGTATTTTACTTTGATTGAAAGTTGAATTTGAGTGAAAATTATTCCTTGAGTTTCAATATATTTTCTCACTTGGCCTAAAGTGAATGAATTTGATGTCATTTGGAAATTTTCCTTATTGTTTTGGCATGTTGGTTCTAATATATTTATTTTCTGTAATAGGGACATGGGTTCACTAAGGATTGGTGGTACCTAAGGGCTCACTTTGTTGTACGAGGGTATGCCCCAAAGAGGTACATATAACTAGCGAGTTGTTGAACTGTGGGTTATTATGTCACTTGTGTTAGAGGTGTTTGGACTCTATGTGCCTAGGGATATAGGGTGATCGACCTCTTTGGTGGAGTGAAAAGGAAAATTTGTCTTTATTTTATTATTTGGGAGGTATATGGAAATGTTTTGTAATACTTTGGGAGATATATGGAGTTTTTTTGTGATTCTTTGGGAGGTATATGGAGTTGTTTTTAGATGCTTTGAGAGGTATATGGAGTTATTTTGTGATTCTTTTGGAGGAATATGAACTTTTTTTGTGATGATTTAGGAGGTTTATGACGTTGTTTTCTGATGGTTTCGGAAGTATATGGAGTTGTTTTGTGATGATTTGGGAGGTATATAGAGTTGTTTTGTGATGCTTTAGGAATTATATGGAGTTGTTTTATGATTCTTTGGGAGGTATACAAAGTTTTTTTGGGATGCTTATGGAGATTGGAAGGTATATGGAGTTGATATTTATGATTCATGAGTGCTCATGAGAGCTTGATTATGTTTTGTGATGTCAAGGATTGATGCTCTTCATTGATGATATAATGTTGATCCCATTCTGACAATGTGTAGTTTCTGTTATGGTTTTGAGTTGTGTAAAACCTTTGTATGTGTATTGATTACTATGATATGTGGATTTTATGTGCTCTTTCCATGGTTGGGCTGATTTTTTTCATGTGATATAGTCGTGAAATTACGTAGCATGATTTTTTGTGGACCATTAGTGTTGTGTTTGGGCCTTATGTGGCTTCTGCACATCCGTTGTTGTTGGGAACACATGAAAATATATAAATTAAAATCCTAAACAATGAAATATTAAGCACTTGATATTAACAAATATTGTTAATTGAAAAGATAAACTAAGTAATAATGTAAATGAGAACTACTAATCTTCACAGAACATTAAGGAAATTGTCAAACCTTTCCTTCTTCCTTTTGGTCATTCTTTAGCAACAAGTATCTTTTTGCTAGTGACATGAGTTGTTGATAGTTTCCTTCTTGCTCATGAGTACCCCTTCTAACCTTGGCTTTGTGACACATCGAGGATGACGTGCTCTTATAAGGGGAGGGGAATGTAGTTCCCCTCTAGGCTCGGATTATGAGAGTGATGTCTTAAAGATTTAGTTTTTGGTTTCATGGTCACTCTTTAAATGCTTTATGATATAATAGTAATAGTAATAGTAATAATTAGAAATACTAAATTGTTTTAATA
Organism: Taxus chinensis; assembly: GCA_019776745.2. Classification (NCBI taxonomy): domain Eukaryota; kingdom Viridiplantae; phylum Streptophyta; class Pinopsida; order Cupressales; family Taxaceae; genus Taxus; species Taxus chinensis. Next base: position 176,213,323 of record CM034151.1, read on the forward strand.
GATTTTCAAAGTAACCAAAATGAGATACAATTTAAAATAATAATATTAATAATAAAATATATTAAATTATTTAATAATAAAATAGATTTGTTTTCAATGTAAATTAAATGAAATAAATGATTTAAAATAATAATGATAAATAAAATAAAAAACTATGTGTGCTAGAGGAAGGCATTTTGGTGTCAAGAGAATTGATGCGCGTAGGTAAGATGGAGGAGTGGGGGTAGTATGGCATGTGGAAGGAGTGTGAAACATGGCATGGCCATCCTAAATGGCCTTCAGACCTGTCATTTTATTTGCATAATAATACAAGAACCTTATTCAAGATCTAGAGGCATTAACCATGATGAAACCCAAGTTAATGTTGTACAATTAGCAACAAATGAATAGTTGTAATGAGCGTAGATGTTGGATCTCTACTCTACTAAAAATGGTAAAGCAGGGCTATGTAATCTCATCATCAAATAAAAAAAATATTACATGGAATATTTCGAAATGGATCTCTAGCCAATAGTCATTCTAAATTTTTTTCTAGTGTGGGTTAGATCAGCCCTGCACACGGAGATAAATTTATAACCTAAATATCTCCTCATTTTTTCTATATACAAATTTATTGATCTAGGTATGTATCTACATCTGAGCCATATTCAATGTAATTGAGAGGAAAGAATTCCATTTCCTTCCATTGTTTTATTGTTGTATGCAGAAGAAGAAGAAAAGATTTTGGATAAAGAGGTGATTCATTCAGGTGTAATGTCTAGTTGTAATGATTTTACTTCTTCTAATTCCAATCACCTATGCTACATGCACTTTAATATTTTTAGCACCACTCTCTAGGTAGGAAAAAACTACCACTTCACTTTCGTGTTCCTTATCTTTTATTTCAACTAGTGGTTTAATTGATTAAGACATTAGAAGTGTCGTTTCCTGTTATCCAACGAATGTCTTTGCAAGATTTGTCTCTTTCACTCTTCCTCTGTGTGAAAGCATCTATTTGTACATTCTAATTTCATCTTCTCAGCCATAGGAACATGGTGTATAAAGTTTTGACAAAATTCCTTTAAGAATTACCTCAGCCAGGTGTCATCTCATGGAATGCCATGGGTGCAGGTATAAACATAGTAGAGTCATTGAAGAGCCATATAAAATTTCAAAGAAATGATTTTGTCACACTTAATTCCAAATGCCTAGCAGAACGTAGTCTCAGGAAATGTGTTGATTACTAGATAAACACATAATGGATTTGTTTAAGAGGATTTAGAAACTTCCAAGAAAAGGCAAGAGCAAGTGCTAAAATAAATTAGTCACATTTTTCTAGTGCCTCGTTGCTTATGTCTAAATGAAGCATTGAAGCAAGTAAAATACCATGTGTATGCCTTGGTGCCAAGTTTTATTGTTTGGAGGAAATACTAAGTTGGCATTGTATCTCATCCTGGGACTTTTGGTGACACTATGGAATTTTTTTCTATTTTGTGAATTGTTTGGTGGAATGCTAAAAGAGAGTTGGAGCCTTGTGGAATGTGGGTGAACCCGCATGGAGCACCTCTTACACTATGGATGCTAGTATTTCTAGGAATGGTTCATCTTACCTTGTATTTCATAATTATCATACATTATTTTTAAATTTACAATGAAATAAAATTTTAAACCCTTGGATTATTATACGATTGATTGTTTTAAATAAACTTGTCTTACAAAATAATAAAATGTCATCTCATAAATTACGTGATCCAAATAATCTTTGGTAGTCAAACATAGACTTAAAGCCCTCCCTCTAACATAATTTGGAAAAAATTGTAACCAAACTAGATAGCTGCAACATCCTTTTTATTGACAAGTTGAGTTTGAGTTCCTTGTAAATCCACCAACTGTTCCCTTGTAAAAGCTAGTAAATCACGATTTTTGGAGACTCACAAATCAACCTGAAGCAAACCTCAGAAAAGAGATGAAAAGTTTCTTCTATTATTTTTGTTATATGGGGAGTCGCATTAAGCCTCATATAGATCTTGACTAGGAATTTTTGCTCTTGTTTTGTCCATCTAGGAGCCTTATTAGCCTAGTTTTGTAGATTGAGGAAGCTACTAAAAGTGAAAAGTTGGGTTTCATTTCAGCTTTCCGTTTGAACCTTGTGTGAAAGAATTATTATCCAGATTCACAAACCTCTACTATTTTAACCTAAAAATTACCTGTAACCATCAATTCAAGAAAAATATATCATTATCTATTTTTTAGAGGAGTTTTATAGGCCTTCGGTCATTGTTTGACTAGGTCAAAGCCAATGCAATTATCACTAGTGGCCCCAGAAAACTAGTCGACATTTGAAAACAATTTTTCACTTCTAAGTTTTGTCATCTCTTATGATTTCTCATTATATAGGAGAGCATGTAGGAATTTTCCTATTGTGTATTTACCCATCAGAAGACAATTTTTGAACGTGTCTTCTTTTCCTTTGAGTTAAAATTGGATGTTTTCGCAAGTAGTAGGAAAATGTAAAAGAAGACCGTAGGACCCTAATCAATTCAAAAAACCGAAACAAAAACTTATTGACACTTATAAATGACTCTACAAAACTCTATTTGGTGGATGGTATTGAGAAATTTGAATTTTGGAAAAATAATGTTTTCTCTCTCCTTTCTCCTACCTAGCTTTTTCTCTCCTCCCATGGTTAAAAAATGAAGTGCAATGAAATGAATATATATCTCTTACCCTCTCTTGCTTTTTTCAAGTATTCTGATTATGTAAATGAAAAAGTAAAAAATGTTAATTATGTTATATTTATGTGGATGCCATGTAAACATTTGTGTTGACCATACAATGGTTGCAAGTACCGAGACACATAGAAAGAAAAATGTAGTACTGATTTCCTAACAAACTATTATTTGGAAAATGTAATTTTATAGGATACATCACCATTATGTTATCTAGTGAAATGTAATTATGTATTTTGTGATAAGTACGAGTTTCTAGTGTTTAGGGGTGTTTGGGGAAATGTGCATTTAATCATGGGTATCATTTTGATTTAGAAATATGTATTGTAAAAAGGTTAGGTATTTATGTTAACTAAAATTAAATTTGACATCTTATAGTGCATTTTCACTATGAAATTAATGATTAAATCTCTAGTTTGTTGTGTTATTTATCTTGAAATTTAGGAAGTAAATATAAATAAAATAGTCAACCTTAGTATAAAACCCTCATATGACAACCCTTCTCGAGTGATCCATCATAATGTATAAATTTAAAACCTTAGGGTGAACCTAAATCATTATACTCTATGGAACCCCTCGCTTAGAAAAATGAGAATCCAAATCCAAGTTATCTTTACACCATACATGCTTAGAAAAGTTGTCGCAAGCCCATCCAATAAGAATAGTAAGTGATAAACACTATCTTAATTTGTGGCATTTCCCTTAGAATTGTTTTATGTGCTTGTGAAAAGGTGTTTAGATCCCTTGAGATGGTACCTCTTGAGATTTTGATTTAAAATCCAATGCTTGGATGGATACCTATATAGAACGAAAGGCTTTAGGTGGAAAATATCATCAACTTCCCTTGAAAGTAATTTTTAGGAGTTGGGGTTATGAATGAACTCCATGCCCAACTTCAACTATCATTTTAGCTACTATGATACAACACTAAGAGTTAATTGCGCAACATAATAAAATTCTAATTTATGCTTAGTTTGTGAAATTGTAACCATGAGATGATGTTCTTGGAGAAAAGTGAACTTTAGATCCTTATTGTAACATGTTTAAAACATATTGTTGTGAGAAATAGAAATTTTGACATGTAAAAATTTAATACGAACCAAATTAATTGAAAAAATATAATATGAATGTAAATTTTTCGATGGGATACTATATTTTTAGTTACCTACATATGAGAATATTGAATTTGAACCACTCAAAACCCTTTCAAACAAGAGTGTTATCTCAGGAACAAATATCAAAGTTAACTTGAGTTCCATGAAGATTATGGGGGATAAGCATGTTAGACTACTCTAGTTGTCAGCTTAGTAGGGTGTAGAATATGGAGAGAAAATAATTTAAATAATTGTAGTATCTACTGAGATTACCAATATATGAAACCCTGAAAATATGTCACCCAATATCCATTTTAGTGTCTTAAAAGGCCCTTGGAAGTGTAGGCAAGTTAGAGTCCTCTTGGTAATATGTGCTTAATGTTCATGTGACTAATAATATTGAAATTAAATTTTTGGCATGGACTCAATTCCATGGGAGTTTTGAGAACCTAAATGTTAAGAAATATTTGGCTACCTTGATATGATTTAAAAGAAAGTTAACAAATGACCAAAGTAATAACTTGTAACATCCCCATTTTAAGATAATAGAACAAACGAATTTTATTTTTTTATACAACGTTTTCTGTTATGAATTATACAATTCAAACACACGTTAAAGTTTTAATAATTGTTCTCTGTCCAATTAATGTAATTTGGATCACACAATTTCTTTTTAAAACCAATGTTCCCTGTTCACATATTTGCAATATGGAACACACATTCAATGCCATTCAATCATATAACAGATACCATATGCTACTGTAAATGACTCAAGGAACTACCGATCTCCCATTTTATGGCTCAGAGTTTCAGTGATCTCTCATTTCATGACTCGGCGACTTACCGATCCTTCATGTTAATCCATGCATTGTATAATAACTATACAGGGTTCTGTTACCGTTTCCAGTTATTGAAGTGATCCGTTTAAGAAGCCTATCTGAATATCTATTACTGATATTCATCTGACATCCTGCATCTTAAACTAGGTGATTAGGACAACGCAACCAACACTTGCGATACTTTGGCCAAAGATTTTCACATGCTTTGCATGATCATATTCCTAGATGTGATACACATCAATGGAATACGTCCTTCTCCTCACTTCTTCTGTTATCTAGAATGGTCTTTCTTCATCTCTGTCATTCCTTGCATTTAAGGTCAAGCTCTAACCCCAACTAGCAATATGAACGAGTATAGGAAGTTACTCATGGTAACTAAAGGTACACAGACATACATTGTCATCCCTAGGTGACTCTGTGTGTCTGGTTACCTTTAGTCCTCCGGAGTCACTCCATATACGTGTTCAAATTCCTATCCCCCATCTAGGAACTTAGTATCTAGCTTATGTAAACTTGATGATTTGATTCAGGAGGGCATTGTAATATGTCAGCTATAACATTGTGTCGTCATGAAGGCCCCACCTTCATGAAGACATCATATTGTAGCTAGCATATGCCAATGTCCTACGGAATCCTCTCATCAATAGTACACATCCAGCTCGAGTGTGATTTGACTATAATCTTAATATTTAAGATCAACTTTCAGCAGCCATGCTAATCCTTTAACCTCATTCTCGTTACAGTTATATGTAGCTAAGAGAGACTTAATTTATCTTCTAGCTTAATATACATCCTTTCCTTCATACCGAAGGGTTGCATATTTTCTTCTTGGTTCTTTTCTTTAATCTTCATACTAATCAGTCCATTACAGATAAACGTAATAAGTTTAACCTATTAAACTTAACCAAGTTTTTACCCACAACTATAAACAAATTCAGAATTCCATCTTATTAGACATCATTTAAACGAGGTCTAATTCTAAATGAATTTATTTATTTATTCTCCATAACCTTACTTCAGTTAAGGTCTGTTCACTATAGATATGTTTTCCCATATCTATATTTTCTAAATTTAAACATTTTGATGATGTTAACGGAGTTTGAATACAAAGTTCGGCTACTCCTATGTTATTTGATATTCCTTAGCTTATAAGCTAATCCCGAATACTTTTCTATTAAGAGTTCATATTCACATAAATCCATTTTAATATCAATTTAAAATTCATCTTAACCCAAGTATGAACTAATTGCACATTCCAACATAAAAGTTGCATTCAGGTAAAGAATAGATGTTATTTCCTTTTAAATCTATCCACTATCATTTGAATAATTTCAAATCAAGGAATAATACTATATTTTCAATCTTATTCAACAATATCAAATTGATACAGCCATTAAAATATCACACTTTTCCTTGTATTCATCCATAAGTTTTACAATCTATACATTTGCCAACCCAAACGACTGGACTTTGTTTATATCAAACAACATTACAACTCATAAAGATAGAAGAATGTAATTTATTCCTTTCTCATTTCCTCGTAGAGGAATAAAAGCTATCAAATACAATCCATCCTTAGTCAATCAAAAGAAGTATCAGAAAACAACCATGTCTTTGTTTATAGTCAAGTTCTGTAAAATTACTTGCATGGGTCAGTTCATTGAACTGAGCATATTAAGCACTTGTCATTAAAATGAGGTGCTTTTAATTAACTGTCTCAATAAAAGAACAATGCTTTTATGAAATTTTAAAATGAACATCATCCAAGAATTAAGTACCGATAAGGATAAACAGCATAACAACCCAATCATCTAATTACCCTCCCAATCAGAAAAGAAAGGATTACCGCCCCTTTTTCCCAAATAATTACTACAAGAAGTAATTTCCTTCAACTAGTTCCAGAATTAACATCTGTAAGAACTAAAACATAATTATGCATAATGTTGTTCCAATATAAATACTGTAATTTCCATTCCCTTACAATAGTTATAATTTCAAAAGATAGAATTTGACTAAAAATTTAAACTGAATTACTTTCCTTCCCTTTCATGCAACTCATTTGATTTCAAGCAATCAAATGCTGAAGAGAAAAGTAAATAGAAATTAAATGCAGATGCTTAAACCAAAGCAGTACAAAATTCACTCCATAACAATTATAGATTTCCAACTGTATGAGAGAAGAAACATTAATTCAAATTATCCATCCAACACTCTCTTTCCTTTCCTCATGACTGTACTGAGAATTTAATCTAGGCGTGATACCAATTAATGATAACAGTCCAAAGAGAAATAAATAAAATCAATAATCGTATAAAAGGAAAAAGGATCATATTACCTCTTTACACTGTTTAACCAAATATCCACTATTTAGCACAAACATAATCCAGCAGTATGATTCATTCTGCATAGTATATTTCAATATGCAAAAACTACTATTTACCTTTCCAAAAGTTGACCAGAGTTCATTGCAACTGGTCCGTAGGCATCGATACCAAAAGAACTTCTAAACACAATCATTTCCTTTTAAAATAATTCACTTTACAAAAATTTACATCTATATAACATCTAAGAGTGTACAACAACAACAACAAGTCACACTTTCATCATAATAATGAGAGAATTCACTTTCCAACAGCAAAGTAAGAAATCCATTCATATTCTGCTCCAATGAAAACAATGAAAGCTTCACAATCCTTAAAATTATATATATATATATATATATATATCCTTGAGTTCAGCAAGACACAAAGTAGGATTTGTATACTCTACCTAGTCTATTCTATAGACTGAATTTTTCTGTTCCCATTCAAACCGGAACTTCCTTCCCAATAGTCCTATATGAAAACCAAGAACCAGTAGGCAGAACACCATACCTAATTAGAACAACAAGGTAAAATTATACTATGACCTTACTGTCCCAGGGAGCCTGTATTCCATGCAATGAAAAACATCTAGGAGATATAACCTGCATAATAGTTTATCAACATCACCACGAATTTTTTTTTCCCAAACGTTTCCACACACTAAACTCAGAAATACAATGTTCGCATAAAAATACATTTAACAATTCAAACCTGTATAGGGTAATAGATGCGTATGCAAAACACAGTCAAAAACAATCTCATACAACAAGCACAACCCCCTTTATTTCACTTATTTGCAAGAAATACCAAAGCCGTGTTCCTTTTTACTATGACAGTTTGAACCAGGCATACAGAATCACCTTATCTTACCATTTTTACAAGAATGCACAAAACGAAGAATTAATACACACACATCTAATGTATTATTCATCACAAACTCAACTCATATTGAGTAAAGATCGATTATCCAACATTACCAAACAACTCACTCATCAAGAGCAGACTTATTTCATTCACCTATTTCGCAAAAGAAATTACTCAAGTCGTACTCAAAAAAGGATAAATGACCCAGTCCAGAGATCATTTCATTCAAAACAAAAACATCATTTAACTAAATCACCCCTCATAAGAGCAGGGTTGTTTTAATGAAACGTTTAAGCAAAAGCAAACGGTTTAAGGAGAAGGGCTTAACATGCCTATATTTTTTTTTGGCTTGAAGAAAATCGTGTCCACTGGAGTTGTTTCTCTCCATGACGTCCTCAGCCAGGCTTTCCAAATATTCCACTCACTCCCACAGGCTCAAAAATAGCCTTTGCTTCTCCAAGAATAGAAATAATAACCAAAATACAACAGGTTCGACAGAACCATGGAAGAACAAAATGCAGAGCAACTAAAAACCAGATGCACACAACAAACAATTTTTCCTCAATCCTCTTTCCAAGGTGAGGCTGGTCACTAAGACCAATGTCATTGAATGCATTGAATGCATTACCTTTCCTCATTCCTCACGCCACCACCAACTCAGGTTGGCGAGGTTTTTTTTTTTAAATTTTGCTTTCAATCATAGTTTAGCTTCATAGCTAGTTGGATGCCTCCAACTTTTCCATGTTCCTGCCAAACTTGGTGCTGCAACATGTAAGGACTTCATTTACTGTCCCATTAAATTTCTAACCTTCCCTCCTTATCCGTTTCCATCCACATGGGTCCATAAGTCCCCTTCCATAGGTTAGTAATAGTTTAGGATTTAATAGTCCATAGCTAGGTTATTCACCTAGTTCATAAGTTAGTAGAATTTGCATCTATTTTCATTCTTATGAAATTTAAAATCCATATAGGGTAGTAGTTAGGGTATAGGGTAAAACTTAGTAGTAGGTTAGGGTTTAATCCCATAGTATTTATTTAATAGTTTCTAATCAAGTCTTTCTGACTGGCATTCGTATTCAACACTATGCAGGATGTTTCGTCCTATGTTCCACATACTTGTGTCACTCGCATCCCAGCCCTTATTGTCTTACGCTATCTAGCGTTATAACTACATAAGGTTCGAGAATATAACATTTTTCATTGGCATCTATATATTAGATATTCATACCTGAAATTAGGTGTTGCAACATTTATATCAACCTTCAGTCTGGTTTAGAAGTAAATTGACAAGTGATCACAAGAAGACCACAACATACCTTGGATCAATGGAATTGATTCAAGGTGTGTTGTCAATTAGCAAAAATTGTTCATCAAGCATACGAAAAGTCTATTGTCTCATTAGCAACACATAAGCAATAATAACTTCTGTCCCAAGTAAACAAATTACAACAACAAGGGTCTAGATTAGCAACACATTCCTCTTAAGATCAAAAGATATATCTTAACATATTTATATTCATTTCTATAGTTACAACATCATGAAAAGTAATTACCATAATAGATTACAAAAAATCAAGGCGTTACATTCCTCCCTTCTTAAAGAATCATCGTCCCAATGATCAAATTAACCAATTCAAGGAGTTTCTAGGAAAAAATTCAGTTATTATCCTTCCATTCATAAGTTCATATCAAAAACAGATTCACTCTTTAAAACAATGTTTTAAGATAACTGTAAAATAGACCAGTAATTGTTTAAATTTGGTAGATTATCAATTTTTTGAATTCAATTTCGATCAAACAAATATGGAAAAGTAGATCTCATTTCTTCAATATTTTCCCAAGTTGTACTTTCTTCGCTAAACTGGTCCCACTGGACCTTACATTGATTCACTTCACGATTTCTTAAGTACAACTGGCAAGTTCCCAGCACTTGAATGGGCTTAACCATGATTATTCCTGGGTCTTGGACCTACAAGGAATTCTAATTCAGCACATGTGATAAATCTGTTACGTATTTCTTAAGTAAAGAAATATGAAAAACATCATGCATTTGTGATAAAGTACGAGGTAATGCTAGATGATAAGCTACAGGGTTGATTATTTCTATAATTTCAAAAGGTCCCACATAATGAGGTGACAACTTGGCAGCCTTGCCAAAATTTATTGAGCTCTTTTTCAGCTTAACCGGAAGAAAGACCTTCTCTCTAAGTTTATAATTCCTATCAACCTGTTTTAAGTCTGCATAACTCTTTTGCCTATTGGTAGCCTCCCTTAGATGTTTCTGAATCATTTTGACTTGTTGTTCCATTTCCGTGAGGATTTCTGGCCCAATTACCTCTCTTTCCTCTACGTTTTCCTAGCTATCAGGGGTTCTGAATTTTCTTCCATACAATGCTTCAAAAGGCACCATTTTTAAAGAGGCGTGGTATGTATTATTATAGGAAAATTCTACCAGTGGAAGGTATTCCTCCCATTTATACTGCTGGTCCATGCAATACATTCTTAACATATCCTCCAAAACTTGATTGACTCTCTCGGTATGTCCATCCGTTTCCGGATGATACGCATAGCTGAAGTTTAATTTAGTTCCCAAGGCCACATTAAGCGTTTGCCAAAAACTTGATGTCATCCTTAGATCTCTGTCCGATATGATCAATTTGGGTATTCCATGCAATCTAAAAATTTCATGTACAAATATTCTTGCTAACACTAGTGCATCATCTTTCAAATTATCAGCAATAAAGTGTGCCACTTTGGTTAATTTGTCGACGACAACCAGGATGATATCATGCTTATTCCTTGACATAGGCAATCCTTGAACGAAATCCATCATTATCACTTGCCATTTGTACTATGGAATGCTGTGGGGATACAATAATCTACCGGGATGCATATGTTCCGCCTTAACATGATGACATTCTAAGAAGTGTGTTACAAATTCCACCACATCCTTTTTCATTCCCTTCCAGAAGTATTGCCACTTAAGATCAGCAAGCATTTTTGTAATGCCAGGGTTTCCAGAAAAAGGTGAATTATGAAATTCAGTTAACAATTTCTTTCTTAAATCATTTGCCAAGGGTATATATACCGTGTTTTCAAACCTCAGAATTCCTTCATTATCAAAATGAAATCCCTTATACCTCACATCCTTTGGATCTGCAACAAGTGTTGTTTTGACTTGCTGGAAATAAGGGTCTGATTCCATGACATCCCTCACCTCATCCTTAAACTGAGTTCTTAATGTTATAAGAGAAGAGATGTGCTTCCTTCGACTCAGAGCATCTGCCACTCTATTTTCCTTGCCTTTGATGTAGCTTATATCAAAATCATACAAAGACAAAAATTCTAACCATCTTCGTTGTCTTGCATTTAGATTTGGTTGAGTAAAAATATACTTCAACCCCAGATGGTTAGTTTTTAACTCAAAAGGTTTGCCAAGAAGGTAATGTCTCCACATTTGAAGTGCATGTACAATGGCAGCGAGCTCTAGGTCGTGTGGAGCATAATTCTGTTCATGTAACTTAAGATTTCTACTTTCATAAGCTATGACATGGTTATTCTGTAACAAAATGCCTCCAAGACCTTCTCCCAATGCATCCCTTACCACCATAAAATTTCCATTTGGGTCTGGTACAATTAAAATAGGTGTTTTAGTTAACTGTTACTATAAATTTTTAAAGGCAGATTCACATTTGTTAGTCCAGACAAATTTCTTATCTTTATTTTGCAGTGAAGTGATTGGGGCAGCGATTTTTGAAAAGTCCTTAACGAACTTTCTATAATATCCCACCAAGCCCATAAAGCTTCTTACTTCATGCACGTTCTTAGGCACAAGCCACTTGGTTATAGCTGCGATCTTTGAAGGGTCTACAGCTATCCTGTTCTTGCTTATAACGTGTCCCAAATAATGCACCTCTGCATCATAAAAGGAACATTTAGATAGTTTACCATACAACTTCCTCTTTCTTAAAACTTCCAGCACTATCCTTAAATGTTCTTGGTGATCTTCGACATTTTTAGAGTATATAAGAATACCATCCAAGAATTCAAGCACGAACTTGTCTAGGTATTCTTGAAAAATATTATTCATCAAATTCATGAAGGTGACAGGTGCATTTGTCAACCCAAAAGGTAACACCGTGAATTCATAATGCCCGTACCTTGTTCTAAAAGCTGTTTTATGAATATCTTCTTCCTTTATTCTCAGCTGATGATACCCAGATCAAAGATCTATTTTTGAATAGAATGATGCTCCATGCATCTGGTTGAACAGATCATCAATCCTAGGAAGTGGGTATCGGTTCTTAATAGTTGCCTTATTCAACATTCTGTAATCAATGCACAGTCTCAATGTGCCATATTTTTTCTTTACAAAAATTACCAGTGCTCCCCATGGTGAGACGCTTGGTCTTATCAGCCCCTTAGTCAAAAGTTCTTGTAATTGAGCCTTTAGCTCCACCAACTCGAGGGTGGTCATTCTATAAGGTTCCTTAAATATGGGTTCAGTTCCTAGCTTGATCTTTATTGCAAAGTCAAATTCTCATTTGGGTGGAAGTCCTGGTAATTCCTCTAGAAATACATCACTGAAATCCCTTAATAATGGATATCTTTCCATGAAATCATTATCTTCCTCAACATTTTTTGTCATTTTTACTGTATACAAGGTGTAGCCTCTATTTTTAGCCCTTTTTAGTTACATAGTTGTTAGTTTCCTAACTGCAACTTCACGCCTTACACCTTGAATGACTACTGCTTTCTGCAGGTCATCAAAACAATAAATTTGTTTTTCATAATAGTCTGCCAACTAGTTAACTCCAATAATGATATCATATGATCTTAAAGGAGTGACATATAGGTCAAATTCAGTGGAGAAACTGGGCAAGTCAAGAATTTCCTCAAAAAGGCACATTTCGATTGTGTGAACAACATTATTCCCATAATGCACTATCCATGTCTTATCCATTTGTTAAGCCTTTCTTTTTAATTTCATTGCAAGTTTAGTAGAAATAAAGCATTCAGTAGCTCCAGTATAAAAAAGTATGACTACAGGTGTACCGAATAACTTACCCGGAACTTTTATGGGTGTAACTTGCTTTTCAGCTTGTCTGTTAGCCACCGCAGCGTGTATCCTATGCTATTGATTGTGATCATCATTTTTCAGAGGACAGTGACTCGCGTAATGGTCCTTTCCACAGTTGAAGCATCCTCCAACTGGCCCTTTCCTAGGCTCAAATTTGCTACCAGATTTTAAGTTATCACTCTGGCTTCCATAGGACTTTTGTCCATTGCCACTAACTTTTGAGAAGTTGTTCCACACACTATTTACAGGTTTGTTTATTACAAATTTCTTGTTTTTATCTACAACAATTTTGTTTTTCACACCAAACCTTTTCTATGGCCCCCTTTTGGGTGCGAGAGATTAAGAAGAGTTGGGAATATTCTTCCTTATCTCTTCCCTATGAGCAGAAATTGCTCTCAATTTCTATTCCTATCTTATTGTCTTTTCGACAACTCCTTCCATAGTGGTTGGACTGTGGACATCCACTTCACCACCAATGATGGGATTTAGTCCCATTCAGAACTTCTCGCCAGCTTGGTACTACGGCACATACTTAAGGAGTTTAGTAAACCCTTCCTAGTATTCTGTCACCATCAGCCTTCCTTGCAACCAGTTCTGAAATTCAATCATTTTCCTATCAAAATAGAGTTAAGGCAGCCACCATTGCCTAAAGTAACCCTTAAATTGATCCCAAGTTATGTCTGTTTTGACAATATTCAACTCAACCTTACAGTTGTCCCACCATGATGATGCTTCATGAGAAAGCAGATATGCTCCCCGTATCGCTTTGGTCTCCTCGGAGAAGTTTCTTATTACAAAGTACTTCTCCATTTCACTGAGCCAATTTTCAGCTCCGTCCCCAAGTGTTGTTCCATCAAACTTTGGAGGACTTATTTTCTTTATATCATTTGTAAGTTTAGCTGCTAATCTTGCCCTTTTATTTTCAAGATGATTAGGAGCATTCACATTACTATTATCAACACTCGGATTCCCCCCATTAGCGTTGTCCACAGGAGGTGGTTGATCATTTATATCAGCTTCTTCTTCCTCCTCTTCATTGCCCATTGACTGTTGTTCCAAAATAGTCAAACAATCTCTCATATCTAGTAGGGTAGCAAGGATTTCATCCAGCTTTTGAGTAGTAGCTGCTTCTCCACCTGGTAACGGGTTGTTCGCAGCATTTCCTCTTGTGCTGTCCATTTTCTTTTTAATAAGAAAATGTAAACCTTATTAAACTGTGGACTCATTAGGTCCAAGAGCTGTAACCTTCAACTCTGATACCAAGATGTAACATCCCCATTTTAGGATACTAGAACAAAGGAAATTTTTTTTTTTTTATACAACATTCTCTGTTATGAATTATATACTTCAAACACACGTTAAAGTTTTAATAATTGTTCTCTATCCAATTAATGTAATTTGGATCACACAATTTCTTTTTAAAACCAATGTTCTCTGTTCACATATTTTCAATATGGAACACACATTCAATGAAATTCAATCATATAACAGATACCATATGCTGCTGTAAATGACTGAAGGAACTACCGATCTCCCATTTTATGGCTTGGAGTTTCAGTGATCTCTCATTTCATGACTCATAGACTTACCAATCCTTCATGTTAATCCATGCATTGTATAATAACTATACAGGGTTCTGTTACCATTTCTGGTTATCGAAGTGATCTGTTTAAGAAGCCTATCTGAATATCTGTTACTGATATTCATCTGACATCCTACATCTTAAACTAGGTGATTAGGACAACGCAACCAGCACTTGCGATACTTTAGCCAAATATTTTCACATGCTTTGCATGATCATATTCCTAGATATGATACACATCAATGGAATACGTCCTTCACCTCAATTCGTCTGTTATCTAGAATGGTCTTTCTTGATCTCTGTCAGTCCTTCCATTTAAGGTCAATCTCTAACCGCAACTAGCAATATGAACGAGTATAGGAAGTTACTCATGGTAACTAAAGGTACGCAGACATACGGTGTCATCCCTAGGTGAATCCATGTGTCTGGTTACCTTTAGTCCTCCGGAGTCACTCCATATACGTGTTCACATTCCTATCCCCCAACTAGGAACTTAGTATCCAGCTTATATAAACTTGATGATTTGATTCGGGAGGGCATTGTAATATGTCAGCTATAACATTGTGTCATCATGAAGGCCCCGACTTCACGAAGACACCATATTATAGCTGGCGTATGCCAATGTCCTACGGAATCCTCTCATCAATAGTACACATCCATCTCAAGTGTGATTTAACTATAATCTTAATATTTAAGATCAACTTTCAGCAGCAATGTTGATCCTTTAACCTCGTTCTCGTTACAGTTGTATGTAGCTAAGAGAGACTTAATTTGTCTTCTAGCTTAATATACATCCTTTCCTTCATACCGAAGGGTTGCATATTTTCTTCTTGGTTATTTTCTTTAATCTTTAGATTAATCAGTCCATTACAGATAAACGTAATAAGTTTAACCTATTAAACTTAACCAAGTTTTTACCCACAACTGTAAACAAATTCAGAATTCCATCTTATTAGACATCATTTAAACGAGGTATAATTCTAAATGAATTTATTCATTTATTCTCCATAACCTTACTTCAGTTAAGGTCTGTTAATTATAGATATGTTTTCCCATATCTATATTTTCTACATTTAAACATTTCGATGATTTTAACAGAGTCTGAATACAAAGTTCAGCTACTCCTATGTTATTTGATATTCCTTAGCTTATAAGCTAATCCCGAATACCTTTATATTAAGAGTTCATATTCACATAAATCCATTTTAATGTCAATTTAAAATTCATCTTAACCCAAGCATGAACTAATTACACATTCCAACACAAAATTTACATTCAGTTAAAGAATAGATGTTATTTCCTTTTAAATCTATCCACTATCATTTGAATAATTTCAAATCAAGGAATAATACTATATCCTCAATATTATTCAACAATATCAAATTGATACAACCATTCAAATATCACACTTTTCCTTGTATTCATCCATAAGTTTTACAATCTATACATTTGCGAGCCCAAATGACTGGACTTCATTTATATCAAACAACATTACAACTCATAAAGATAGAAGTATGTAATTTCTTCCTTTCTCATTTCCTCGTAGAGGAATAAAAGCTATCAAATACAATCCATCCTCAGTCAATCAAAATAAGTATCAGAAAATAACCATGTCTTCATTTATACTCAAGTTCCATCTGCAAAATTACTTGTACGGGTCAGTTCATTGAACTGAGCATATTAAGCACTTGTCATTAAAATGAGGTGCTTTTAATTAATTTTCTCAATAAAAGAACTCTGATTTTATGAAACGTTAAAATGAACATCATCCAAGAATTAAGTACTGATAAGGATAAACATCATAACAACCCAATCATCTAATTACCCTCCCAATCAGAAAAGAAAGGATTACTGCCCCTTTTTCCCAAATAATTACTACAAGAAGTAATTTCCTTCAACTAGTTCCAGAATTAACATCTGTAAGAACTAAAACATAATTATGCATAATGTTGTTCCAATATAAATACTGTAATTTCCATTCCCTTACAATAGTTATAATTTCAAAAGATAGAATTTGACTAAAAATTTAAACTGAATTACTTTCCTTTCCTTTCATGCAACTCATTTGATTTCAAGCAATCAAATGCTGAAGAGAAAAGTAAATAGAAATTAAATGTAGATGCTTAAACCAAAGCAGTACAAAATTCACTCCATAACAATTATAGATTTCCAACTGTATGAGAGAAGAAATGAACATTAATTCAAATTATCCATCCAACACTCTCTTTCCTTTCCTCATGACTGTACTGAGAATTTAATCCAAGCGTGATACCAATCAATGATAACAGTCCAAAGAGAAATAAATAAAATCAATAATCGTATAAAAGGAAAAAGGATCATATTACCTCCAGGGTTCATTTTAAGAGACCTCTTGGAAATCGAAGGTGGAGAATACCTGGCGAATATCCTTGGAACCGGTTTCGCGGGAAGGTGAATTTTTTGGGGGTTGTATGAAAAAATTTTGCCTGATTGTCAAGTGCTGCGACAAAAGGCTGCAGACGCGCAACGGGAGATTTTACTGTCACACGTCAAAAAAATGCATTGACGCGCGTCACTAAGGTCTGTTGATGCACATCAATGCATTTTTTTGACGTGCGACAGCAAAATCTCCTGTCACACGTCTGCAGCCTCCGACCTCTGCTTTCTCATTGAAAAATCTTGGTGTCGCTCATCAACAAACTCTTTGTCACTGAGGATGCTGACGTGTATCACAGAGGGTGCTGTCACGCGTCACTGAGGGCGATGTCACGCGCCACTGAGGGGGATGTCGCGCGTCACTGAGGGTGCTGTCGTGCGTCACTGAGGGCGATGTCGCACGTCACTGAGGGTGATTTCGCGCGTCACTGAGGGGGATGTCGTGCGTCACTAAGGGGGATGCCGCGCGTCACTGAGGGGGATGTCGCGCGTCACTGAGGGCACTGTCGCGTGTCGCTGAGGGTGCTGTCGTGCGTCACTGAGGATGCTGTCACACGTCTGTAGCCTCTGCCCTTTTCTTGCTCATCGAAAAAATATCCATGTCGCCTCGTCAACAAACTCTTTTTTCAGGGCATCTACTATGCGTCAATATCTACAGTATCTCCTTATCTACAAACCCTCCTTGTCGTGCGTCAATAACTTACCCCCTTGTCGCGCGTCTATAATACAGGGATATATCATATTATTGAAAAATGTGAAGTAGAAGTGTTTCTACCTGGTGAATTAATCTAGGTTTATATAGGGGATATTTTTCAAGGGTAGGCGAAGCCGACCCCTAAAAAAAAAATTAAAGTGTAATTTTTAGGTGAACAGGTCACTGACCCATGCCAAAAAATTCACCTTTTCAAAATTTTTAAAAATGGAATATTCGCCATATTATGAATATTCGCCACTAAAATTTTCCATGATTACCTCTTTACACTGTTTAACCAAATATCCACTATTTAGCACAAACATAATCTAGCAGTATGATTCATTCTGCATAGTATATTTCAATATGCAAAAACTACTATTTACCTTTCCAAAAGTTGACCAGAGTTCATTGCAAACTGGTCCGTAGGCATCGATACCAAAAAGAAATTCTAAACACAATCATTTTCCTTTTAAAAATAATTCACTCTATAGGACATTTACGTCTATATAACATGTAAGAGTGTACAGCAAACAACAACAAGTCACACTTTCGTCATAATAATGAGAGAATTCACTTTCCAACAGCAAAGTAAGAAAATCCATTCATATTCTCCTCCAATGAAAACAATGAAAGGTTCGCAATCCTTAAAATTATATATATATATATATATATATATATCCTTGCGTTCAGCAAGACACAGAGTAGGATTTGTATACTCTACCCAATCTATTCTATAGACTGAATTTTTCTGTTCCTATTCAGATCGGAACTTCCTTCCCAACAGTCCTATATGAAAACCAAGAACCAGCAGGTAGAACACCATATCTAATTAGAACAAAAAGGTAAAATGCTACTATGACCTTACTGTCCCAGGGAGCCTATATTCCATGCAATGAAAAACATCTAGGAGATATAATCCACACATAATAGTTTATCAACATCACCACGAATTTGTTTTTCCCAAACGTTTCCACAAACTGAACTCATAAATACAATATTCGCATAACAATACATTTATCAATTCAAACCCGTATAGGGTAATATATGAGTATGCAAAACACAGTAAAAAACAATCTCATACATCAAACACAACCCCCTTTATTTCACTTATTTGCAAGAAATACCAAATCTGTGTTCCTTTTTACTATGACAGTTCGAACCAGGCATACAGAATCACCTTATCTTTCCATTTTTACAAGAATGCACAAAACTTAGAATTAATACACACACAGCTAATGTATTATTCATCACAAACTCAACTCATATTGAGTAAAGATCGATTATCCAACATTACCAAACAACACACTCATCAAGAGCAGACTTATTTCATTCACCTATTTCGCAAAATAAATTACCCAAGTCATACTCAACAAAGGAAAAATGACTCAGTCCAGAGATCATTTCATTCAAAACAAAAACATCATTTAACTAAATCACCCCTCATAAGAGCAGGGTTGTTTTAATGAGATGTTTAATCAAAAGCAAACGGTTTAAGGAGAAGGGCTTAACATGCCTGTATTTTTTTTGTGTCTCAAAGAAAATTACATCCATTGGAGCTGTTTCTCTCCATGATGTCCTCATCTAGGCTTTCCAAACAATCTACTCACTCCCACAGGCTCAAAAATAGCCTTTGCTTCTCCAAGAATAGAAATAATAACCAAAATACAGTAGGTTCGATAGAACCATGGAAGAACAAAATATAGAGCAACTAAAAACCCGTTGCACACAACAACAAACAATTTTTCCTCAATCCTCTTTCCAAGGTGAGCTTGTCGCTAAGACTAATGTCATTGAATGCATTGAATGCATTACCTTTCCTCATTCCTCATGCCACCGTGGACTCAGGTTGGGGAGTTTTCTTTTTTAAATTTTTTTCTTGCAATCATAGTTTAGCTTCATAGCTAGTTAGATGCCTCCAACTTTTCCATGTTCCCGCCAAACTTGGCGGTGCAACATGTAAGGAATTTATTTACTGTCCCATTAAATTTCTAACCTTCCCTCCTTAGCCGTTTCCATCCACATGGGTCCATAAGTCCCCTTCCATAGGTTAGTAATAGTTTAGGATTTAATAGTCCATAGCTAGGTTATTCACCTAGTTCATAAGTTAGTAGAATTTGCATCTATTTTCATTCTTATGAAATTTAAAATCCATATAGGGTAGTATTTAGGGTATAGGGTAAAACTTAGTAGTAGGTTAGGGTTTAATCCCATAGTATTTATTTAATAGTTTCCAATCAATTCTTTCTGACTAGAATTCGTATTCAACACTATGCAGGATGTTTCATCCTATGTTCCACATACCTGTGTCACTCGCATCCTGGCCCTTATTGTCTTACACTGCCTATCATTACATCTACATGCATTTTGAGAATCGAACCTTTTTCATTGGCATCTATGTACCAGATATTCATACCTGAAATTAGGTGCTGCAACATTTATATCAACCTTCAGTCTAGTTTAGAAGTAAATCGACAAGCGATCACAAGAAGGCCACAACATACCTTGGATCAATGGAATTGATTCAAAGTGTGCTATCAATCAGAGAAAAGAGTTCATCAAGCATACAACAAGTCTGTTGTCTCATTAGCAACACATAAGCAATAATAACCTCTATCCCAAGTAAACAAATTACAGCAACAAGGGTCCAGATTAGCAACACATTCCTCTTAAGATAAAAAGATATATCTTAACATATTTATCTTCATTTCTGTAGTTACAACATCATGAAAAGTAATTACCATGATAGCTTACAAAAAATCAAGGCGTTACATAACTTGAATGTAATAAGAACACGAGTAAGTGAGGTGTCAGTTAGGGGCAAAGGGCCACTCAGAGTTATCCTCATACTATTATTAAAACTTGTTTTAAGTTGTTAAAAGGAGAGGTATATTTCTCCTAGTGAGATTAAACCTTCGAGAGTACATGATTATATATGGAAAACAAAACTTATGACATGTAAATACCAACAAAGACTCATACCAAACATTAAATGATAGAGTCTTCAAAAAAGGGACATATACATGGCTAATTCATGGAAGATTATATGGAAATAGAACTTAGACCCTAATTTTCTTTAGATCTTAATATTACTCTCCCAACTTCATTACAATTATACCTGTGTAACGAAGGTAAAAGTAAACCTCAAGTAAACATTTTAGGAAACAGACCCTTGGAATAAGATCCAACATCAGGGTATTTGTACATATTTAAAATGCATAGAACTAACAATTGAGTTATGCAATTTATTATAATGGAGAATGAACCAAATTGAAGTGTAATTAATAAAAGCTATATTTTATTTGGAAACATCATAGGTAAAACATTAAATGTAATAAAGAAAATGCAATCTAATTTTAAAAGGAAGTGTTGTTGCAAATCAGCAGCACCCTTGGATGTTGATCAGACTTCCAGTTTGACAACTTGGACATCCAGTGTGATTGCACAACATTGAATCCTCTCCCCAAGTGTGGGACTTGTAAAAATGGGAGAGGAATCTCTAGATTAGAGGATGGTTCCTTAACTCCTCTGATCAGATTTATCACTTACAAGTTGCAGAGGTTTATATCACTAATCCCTACTCTAAATTTCAAAGGGGCAAAGATAGAGGATGCAAAAAACTAAAACTAGTGCTAATAAGGTGATGCACCAAATGAGTGGTGAGCATTTTTTACTTCTTCAGATTGACACAAATCATGGAAATGCAACAAAACATCATACACAAACTGATGACATGTAATGAAAGATTAGAAAGGAAGCAAACAACATAAGCAGAGGATTGAAACTCATTCACAGAGCTTGCATTGTCATTTTAATATCAAAATACATGCATTAAAAAACCTGAGAGGCAAAAATAGGTTGCAGTTCTTAGAAAAGGTCTGATATTCCACCAAATCACTTCCAAGGTGAAAAAAGGAGCCTGCTATGCACAAAAAATGTTCAACCCTTTGAAAATGAGCCAAATATGGCTTTTATAGTGCAAGGGACGAGCCCAGGAAAGAGAAACGTGGGAAAACATGGAAGGGATTCAAACATTTACCAAAATGTGATTAAAACAACATGGGCATCCTTACAGGCCCATGCCCTGACATTTTTTGCCATGCTGGGAGAGAATGCAAGCCATTCTTCATTAAAATAGATGGTTCAAACGTCGTTTCTGTCCATGACCACGTGCCAAAGGAATTTTTCAATTTTCTCTCTCCAAACTCCATCAAAATGCAAAAATTACCCCGAAATCTTGTACATAATTTCACCATGTTTCCATTTATATCAAGAACACGAAAAACTGAGCTCTGGATCCAAAGATATGGGCATTTGAAATTTTAGGGAAAAACGGGGCCAAATCGGATTGGCGGGCGAAAATTTGAATTTTTTCACCTTTTTTGCATTTGGGAAAATTTCCCAAAAAATCCCCATGCTCTGCCTTTCCATGTGCCATGTGAGACGTTTTTATTGGGCGCGGACCCATCCTGCTCTATTTTCCTTTGTTTTTCCCTTTGGGAAATTTTCTAGAAAATCCCCGCCGGGCCAGTGAGTTGAGGCCACATGGCATGCGTTGATTCGATGCGGGCCTATCCTTCCTAAATTTTCCATGGGAAACTTTGACCATTTTCAACTTGGACACGTGGCACAACCCCATTGGGTGTGGGCTTGCCCCTTCTAATTTCTCATGCGGGCTTTTCTTAAGTTTTTGGCGCCACCTGGACACGTGACGAGATTCCATTGGCTCGCATTTTGGGGGTGGACTTTTCCCTTCGAAAAATTCCTTCATTTTTCCTCTGGGAAAATATCCTAAATTCTCCCCACCCTCTGCCAGTCCAAAACATGTGGCAGAATTTCATTGGTTGCGAGCCATCCAATTTTTTTTTTACTTTTGCACCAACACTTTGGGAAAAAATCCCAATTTCCTCCCATGCTCCGTAGCTCTGACTCCTGGGGACACATGTCGAAACATGATTGATTGGTGGGGGCAGCGGGCCAAAAAATCCTTCGTTGAAATTTGGTGAAACACTTTCCAAAAATCCAACTTCTCCTCCACCCTCTGAAACTCCTACGCCATAGGACATGTGGTGCAATATGATTGGGCATGGACCTTCTCTCCAATATTTTCCATGCACATCATTTAGCCAAATTTTTCAAACTTCTCCCCGGGATGCGTGGCATCATCTGATTCATCGGCAGGCTTGCGGGAAAAAATATTCCTTTTGAAATTTTTCCAAAACACTTGGTAAGAAACCAAGTTTTCCTCTGACCCCTGCCACTTCCTTGGATGCGTGGCAGCATCTCATTGGCTGCGAGCCTTTCAAGGGAAAATTTCCCACAAAAAATCCGTCAAGACATAACTTTAAAAATACATGGAGTTAGGAGGAAAAATTTACCTTTCTGGAAAGCTGAGAGAGAGCTCTATCCAATGGTGTCATTTCTAAAAAAATTTAAGTGCCTGAAAAGAAAAAAATTATGTCTGAGGCACAAGAGAGGGAATAATGAAAGGAGTTAGCCAAAAAATGAGCAGGGGGCACATTTTGGATAACAATTTTGGTGACTCAGAGGGGTCATCTACCCGCTGGATGAAATTACCAGTTTCCTAAAGCAATCCATTGGGCATGGAGTCATCGAATTCTCTGTTTGATACCCCAACTAACTAGAACACTACAAGGAGGAAGATGGAATATCACCTGATGGGGCAAGGCCTGCAAACACATCTCCAGGAATAGCAAGCCTATGCCAATGCACTTAGGGAAAACAAACTAAACTACAGAAAAAAAATGTGCATAAGCACTTGGAGGAATGGAAACCTAAGCTAATATTTACAATGTGGAGAGTTCCTTTCAATAGAAATGCTTTAGATGGATTCCATTGACTAGAATATGTAGTTCTTCACCATCTAATGAAGACAATTAGAAAGCATTGTTGTCCTTACACTTTTTGACCATGTATGGGCCACTCCAAATGGCATCAAATTTTGAATGCCTTCCCAGTTTAGCTCTATCTGCATCCCATGTTAACACTAGATCTCCAACTTGGAAGGATCTATTCTTGGCCTTTCTATCAAAGGTCTTCTTTATCAAATCATGTACCTTCTCCATTGCTTGGGATGCTTGATTTCTGATTTCTTGGAGCTCCATCAATTCTACATATCTGACTTCCATGGGCTCAAACTCCAACAACCCCAACTATTTCATGAGTTCTAATGTTGGAAACTCAAGTGACATGGGCAAGATTTCCTCTCTTCCATAAACAAGATTGAATGGCGAGTTACCTGTAGATCTCTTGGGAGTTATCCTATCAGCCCATAAGGCTGATTTCAAATTAGTATGCCAAGACCTCTGATTTTCATCAAGATTCCTCCTAATGATCCTCAACAAGTTCTTGTTTGTAGACTTAGCTTGGCCATTACCCTGAGGGTAATAGTTCAATGAAGTACTTAGGTAGATCCCATTCTTGACAGCCCATTCATTCACCTTGGACCCAATGAATGCCAATGCATTATCTGATATTATTGTAGCAGGTATGTCAAATCTAGTTGTTATTACCTCATAGAAATCTAGGATGCTAGATTCATTTGCTTCCTTGAGTGCTACTGCTTCAATCCACTTGGTGAAATAATCTATTGCTATTAGAATCCATTTGTGCCCTTGGCTTGAATTGGGATTAATGAATCCAATGAATTCTAAACCCCATTGCATGAATGGTTGGTCAAATTAAATTGGATGCAATGGAAGGGTAGCCAACCTCTCTTTACCTGTGAAGAATGCACAATTCTTGCACCTCTTGATCCATGCATAACAATCATTGAAAATCTTGGGCCAATAATAGCCAGCCCTCATGATCTTTAGAGTTGTCACTCTCAGTGCAAAATGACCACCAGCTGGTCCACCATGGAACTCTTCCAACACCCTATGAATCTGATTTGTACCAATGCATCTCAGTAGTACTCCATTCACATCTCATTTGAACAAAACACCATCAACAACGGCATATGGAACAACCTGCAATCTGAAGTGTCTTCTTTGGGTTTTGTTCATCTTGGGAGGGCATAGGCCTGTGCTTAGGAAGTGCATTATATCTTGGGTCAAGCAAGGAGTGAGGACATCATCATTCTCCTCTTGAGTGCTTCCTTTCTCATGGTTGTCTTGCAATGCCAAAACAGCCTCCTTCTCATTACATGCTTCCTTTTGTTTGCTCAAAATCAGCTGCTCACACAATTCTTTTCCTCTTACCAACTTTGTAACTTTGATCTCAATGTCATACTCCATGACACAAGTAGTCCAACCTGATCTCTTTTCATTCAAGTCTTTGTTGAGGAGGAAGTCTTTAACTCCCACATGAGAAACCAACAATTGGACCTTATTGTTTGAAACTAAATGCTTGAATTTCTTCAAGCTTCTGATTACTGCAAGAACTTGTTTCTCAATGAAAGAATATCTCACCTCATAGTCCTCTAGGATTCAACTGAAGAAAGCAATTGGCTGCTCATCATTGTCTTTGTTTTGATGTACCAAAATTGCAGAGATAGTATCATCACCCCCAAATTCATAGAGGATGAAATCCTTGGAGAAATCTGGGTTGATGAGAGTTGGGGCTTGAGAGATGGCTCCTTTAATTGTTTCAAAACTTTCCTTTCCTTCTACTATCCATTTGAAATCCATCATTTTCTTTAACATCTTGGTGATAGGCTTGACTAGGGCTACAAAATTTGGGACAAACCTCCGAATAAAATTTATTCTCCCCAAGAAACTTTGAAGGGCCTTCTTGTGGCTTGGAAATGGTAGGGATCTTATGGCTTTAACTCTCTCTAGATCAATTGCTAATCCTTCTTTGGAGACAATGTGGCCAAGGATCTTTCCTTCATGGGCTAAAAAAATACACTTTTTAGGATTCAAGGAGACTCCAAATATTCTACACCTTTGGAACACTTGTTTCAAATGAGAGAGGTGGTCTGCTACATTTTTTTAAAAGACAGTGATATCATCGAGATATATCATTCTTTGGAGACAATGTGGCCAAGGATCTTTCCTTCATGGGCTAAAAGAATACACTTTTTAGCATCCAAGGAGACTCCAAATCTTCTACACCTTTAGAACACTTGTCTCAAATGAGAGAGGTGGTCTGCTACATTTTTTGAAAAGACAGTGATATCATCGGGATATATCATCATAGTGTTGTTAATTAAACCCTTAAAACCATTGCTCTTTGGAGGGTAGCTCCAGCATTGGACAGCGCAAATGACATTTTCCTGTATGCATAAGTTCCCCATTTGGTTGTAAAGGATGTCTTGAACTGATCTTCTTCCTTCACCATAATCTAATTGTACCCTGAATAGCCATCAAGTAATGAAAACCTCTCAGAGCCAGAAACAACTTGCAAAATTTTCTCCATAGAAGGAAGTGGATAATGGTCCTTGAGAGATGCTCTATTCAAATCTCTGAAGTCAACACACAATCTGATTTCCCCACTCTTCTTTCTTACTTAAATCAAGTTGGCTACCCAACTAGAATGCTTGATAGCGAATATGATTCTTGATTCTATCAACTTATTCAATTATTTTCTCATGAGAGGATCCATGTGGGGGTTGAATGGCCTTTCCTTTTTCTTGATGGGTTCAGTACTTGGATCCAATTTAATGGTATGTTGAGCTAACTCAGGATTGAAACCTTTCAAATCTTCATAGCTCAAAGCAAACACATCAGGGAATTATCGACAAAGTTGTATGAACTCATACCTTTCTTGCTCAGTTGTCATCTTACCAATTTGGAGTGATTTACCTCCTTCTACTGAGATGGACACTAAATCTTCTCCCTTGATTTGAATGTTTGCTTTCTCCTTCCTAAACTGATCATTAGCATTGAAAATGGACTCCAAATTAATAATTCCCTTTGGTAGCTTGTTGGTTCTTAGCTGCACCACTTGGTCACCATAATGCTGCTCCAAATTTTCCTAATTTTTAGCTGAGAACTCAGCCTCTTATTGCAAGAAGTGGATGATTTTCTAATCATTTTCAAACACTTACCAACTTACATTGTTATTTGGCACTGAAGGCCTCACAATCACATGGATGTTTGGTTGTACCTTGTCTTTCTAAATGCTTTCAACAACATCAAAAGCTGCCCCAACTACTGCCATCCTGTCAGCAGCTTGGTTTTCCTTTCTAGGAATGAATTTTATGCCAAAACCCTCAAAATTTTCAATGAGGTCCCACACCCTGTTCTTGTAACATTTGAGTAGATCATTCTTGACAGCATCCTGCCCCTTAACTTGGTTGAAAATTAACTCACTGTCACCAAAGACTTGTAAGTTCTTTATTCCTCTCTTGATTGACCAATGCAATCCTTGTATCAAAGCTTCATATTCAACAATGTTATTAGAGCATGTAAACTGAAATCTAAAATATGAATAATACTTAAATCCTTGTGGTGAAACAAGCATAGCTCCCCCTCCTGAACCTTGTCTACTCCTTGATCCCTCAAAAATAGTTGCCATACCTCATTGTCATTCTTATGGTCTGGCTTGGTGATGCTAGGAATAGGAAGATTTTCTTCATGGATGCAATAGACTCCTAACTCAGATTCTTATATCTCTTGATAAGATTCAAAAGCATGTACCTTGTTCACCCATTCATCAAGAGTTAGATCCGGGATACTTCCAAATTTGGTATCAGCTTCATCAGTGCTAGTATAATCTTCTTGATCAAAAGCTGAACAATTAGTATTGATTTCACTTAGAGTGTAAGGCTCAATGTGAATGTTTGCAATAGGTTCAAATCTGATAGTGGCCTTGGTCCCATATCTCATTCTGAACAACATGTGTGACCAATCATTAGATAAGTAACCTCCAATCTTGGCTGTGAAATCCCTTGACAAGCATAGGGAAAAGAGTGGTGGAAGGTCTATTACTGAGACATCTTGCAAAACAACAACGTTGGGGTAGGCATGTAAGGTAAGACTCAATTTTTTTATCACTCCAACTGTTGTTACTGCTATCCCATCGAGTTGCACTACCCCTTTGGATATGACTTCATACTAAATTCCTAACTGATCAACTATTTTCTTGGGCATTACTGAACTACTTGCCCCAGAATCAATCATGCAATTGTGTACTAATTGATTCCCAATGATCAATGAAACATAGAATGGAGGGGGCTTCAACATCTTACCTTGCAGTCCTCCATGATTCCCATCAGGCTAGGAAGCATTTATGAGCACTTTCTCTTGCATTTGGACTTGCTGATTTGAAGTTGACCAGTCCTTTATGGCAGCTTGTAGAAAATATCTTTGGCCTAGGATAGATAGTGATTCCCACATTGATATATTTACATTTGTCTTCTTCATCTGATCAATGATATTGAATGGAGATGAAGCATCTATTTTCTTTCCCTTGGCCTACACATTCATTCCTTGCACATGGGAAGCAACAACTGGCATTTGAGTTGGCTTGGGAGTTGTTTTGGGCAGTCCTTGCGTGTTTGGGATTGAATTTTGTTTTCCAATAGTTTGTGGAGTGGTAGAAGATTGAGGAGGGCTAATGGCTGTTCTTCACCCATATTTCTACTCTTTGACCTTGTTTTGGCTACAAGACTTTGGGAAACCGTTTGATTCATGCCAAAAAAATCTTTTGCCTTCCAGTTTACAAGTATGGTATCTTTTGGAGTTGACTGCTGCTAAAATGTTTCTTGTTGTTGGTCGTTTCTTTGACTACCTTCACCCTCCACACCAGTAGTTGTTGCCATTAATGCTTGATTTAAGGAACTGTTGAAACACATAGACTAGTTGTGAGGTTCATTGCATGGGAAACACCAATCATACTCTTGAGCTATGTTGTTTTGCACTTGTACTAATGCCTTAGAGGCAGATATAGCATTGAGATTATAGGGCTGAAATGGTCTGTTGGTGGAAGGACTTTCTTGATTTAAATTTACAGCTGGGTTGGGTGGTCTTTGGGGTTGATATGGCTACCTGTTAGGCTGAGCTTGGGGCTAGAAAGAAGGTCTAAAGCCTTGGGTTCGCTGCCTCTTGAGTGTAACCAGCTCATTACCTAAATTTTTCAGCTACTTCATGACTTCTTGAAGTTCATTTGAGGTACTAGAAGATGAAGTAGAAGCTTCACTTGAATTCTGGTTTCTAGGAGTGGGGATATGAGCTAAATTAGGCATTTGATTAGTGCTTGGGCTCTCTAGACTTGGAAACAGTGGCATTAGAGGCCTAGGAGCTAGCTTTCCAGCTTGAATCAAACAATTTTCAGCTCTAATAGCAATGCTATAAGCAATGGGAATAGTTGTGCCTCCCATGGATTGAATTAACATATAAATATAAGAATTTAAAGCTTTGAGGTAATAAAGAAAAGAAACTTCTACTGTTGGTCTGACTGCCACTGGAATTCTCTCTCAAGTCCTTTGAAATATGAAGTTAAAATCAGTCAGCTGCTCATTGGGAGCTCTCTTGATGGTTGTCATCTGCTCTAAAAGGGACAAGTTGTCTCCCTTTTCTCCAAACTCTCATGGAGGGCTATACATAGTTGATTCCAATTTTGACTAGAACCTCAGGAAAGACTCCTGAACCATTGCAAAGCTTTCCCTTTGAATGAAGATGCCAGTAGTTTGACAGCACCTTGCATCTCATTGATCTCATGGATTGCACAAATGTTAGCAATATCCTTAACATGATCACCAGGAGTAGTCTGATTCTCTCCAGTAAAGTATGGAATGTTCTTCAATGATGCAATTGGGATTGGATTTTGTGCATTTAGAGCAAGTGGTCTGCTGCCAGTGAAATTGACATAGGGGTTGTTTTGTGCCATTTTGATTGGCCTCAAAACCCTTGTTGATTGAATGAAAGGCCTACCAGGTGGAGGAGTTGATAGAATTCTGTTTGGTGGAGATGAAGACCTTCGAATTCTCCTCCCTCTTTTCCTTCTTCTTGGAGATAACTGCAGATACTCAAACAACACCTCTTCTTCTCCAACTCTTGACCTTGTGGTGATTCTTCTGATGAGTTTTCAGGTCTGTAATGCTAAAACCAGTTGATTCTTCTTCCTTGGAGTTGCTAGATGTGCAATTTAGGGCTCTTTTAAGCAAGAAACTTGCAACAAATGCAAATCAATTTGTTGCAATGAAGATGAAGACCTCTTAGGTCCCACTGGGGGTGCCAAAACTATTGCTGCAAATCAACAGCACCCCTGGATGTTGATCAGACTTCCAGTTTGACAACTTGGACATCCAGTGTGATTGCACAACATTGAATCCTCTCCCAAAGTGTGGGAATTTTAAAAATGGGAGAGGAATCTCCAGATTAAAGGTTGGTTCCTCAAATCCTCTAATCATATTTATCACTTACAAGTTGCAGAGGTTTATATCCCTAATCCCTACTCTAAATTTCAAGGGGGCAAAGATAGAGGACGCAAAATACTAAAACTAGTTGTAGACACCAAATTTGTGTCTTACGAGCCCCTGTGCCCCGCATCTCATTTCGCAACCTAACCTCATCACTTAAACCTTACACAATTATTTATTAATTACCTTATAATTAATAAATCCACATCGCCATACCCGCCACCTCATTTCACCACCTCATCATGACCTAGTCTTAACCCTAAACTAACCCAATTAAGACCTATAACTTGGTCCACATCCACACCCATGACTAATTAATCCTCACCCGCACCTAAAACCAACCTCATAATGACTTGACCAAGCCCGCAACTAATCCCTCAGGAGAAAAGGAGGGAAAGCTGGCTATTTTACCAAAAATAGCCCACTTTGACCTGACCGATATCGGTTTCTACTCGACCGCCCTCGGTTGCGTAACTGCCATCAGTTCCCTGTAAATGACCAATCCCAACCAAAAACAAAGGGTGGGATTTTGGTGGATCCGAAGGGGAAATCATTGGAAGAATCCGGAATTTACTTGGCTGAACAGAGACAAGTGAAAGAAAGAAGAAGAGTTTGCAGAGAAGGACATCAAGCCCAAAAACTGCAACTGAGTAACCAGAGCCTTGTGACACTCATCTGTTCGTCGGGAGGGAAGATAGCTCATCTACTGATTGTAAGGTCATCCTACCTAAGTTCTGCCATCGTCATCACAGTTCTTGGACCTGCATCCTTATCAATAATCAGTAGTCCTTCCAAGACAAAAAGGAGTTTTTCGCAATCGACCTGATCTCTCTCTCTACAGTATGCGCACACCCTCTCGACATTCAACAGGTATTCCTCATAGCCCTAACCCTTATCTGTTTCTCAAAGGAATGAAAGGATAGAAACAACTCTATTCCCAAAAGTTGAAACTTTCTGTGTGAAACATTTTGGCACGCTCGGTGGGACCCATTTCGGGTTTCTGTTTCTCTTGCTTGCTTTCATAATAGGGAGCATACTTGCTGTTTTCTTCTTCTAAAAATTTCACACGATATTTTGTTATATTTGGTAAAAGAATTTGTCTTGCTTTTCCCAGTTTTGCATTAGTAAAAGTCATCTTCCTTGCTTCATAGAATAAAATTTTCAATTTGGGTTTAAAACACGTGCATTACATTCTTGCTTGCTGTTTTCAATTCTAGTGAACGTAGACTAAGTAACAGGTCATACACATGGGGGTGATTTCCACAGTATTGACAGGAAATTAATCTTACTTTCACTACACAACACATACCGAATCACTTCATAATTAATACAACAGCTCAAAACATCCCCCCTTTTTCCGCGGTATTCCTCCGCCCGATTGAGGTAACCTTATAAGCCAAAACAAACTTGACATTTCCCCTAAGTCTTTTGTTTAGATTTGACATCTTTCTGCGTCTAAAGGCATAAGCCCAAATTGATTAAAATTAACCCTAGGGTTAGTTTGTTAATTTTTTTGTGCATTCTTGCTTGTTTTCAGTTCTGTTTCTCTGTCATACACTGTTTTCTGTAATCACTACAGAACATTTTGGTAGGCATACTAATCACTGTTAACATCAAATCAACAACTTCCTACTGCTTCTTATACTAGTTCTATTATACAAACATCGGTTAGCTTACCGATGCCGGCTACAGCCTGACCGACATTGGTTACCTGACCGATATCGGTTAATGTCTTTCACAGTTTCTGAAACCAGCAACCTGCCAATTCCAACATCTTGTTGTCTATTTCTGTTCCTGATAGATTGAAACCTTACTGTGTAATCTTGTCCATGGTTGTTATCACTCGAAAGCAAGCCGCCACCATGGTTTCACATGCTTGCTCTGTGCCTTTGCCTGAATCACCCCCTTCACATTCTATGGGAAATCCTACGGACACCAGCGGGGTTCCCAAAATCCCTGTAGGAGATAAGGAATTTGTAAAAATTTTGGACTCCAATCCTAGCGCTATACAATACTATTTGTCTCATGCCCCTGACCGTACGCCCGATGGTCAACTCCTTGTTGGCATGCCTATTAGTATAGCTGCTCATTTAGCTCCTTCTCTGCCTGATAACTCCACTTTGGCTGCTGCATCCTTAGCCCCGTCTCCCAATCCAGCGGCTTCAGAGGTTCATACAACACAGATTGGCTTTCCTTTGGTTAATCTTGGGCCCCACATGTCATTACCGCCAACTTCTCCTACCTCATCTCTCTTGCAGACTATTCCATTCACGACTTGCCCTCTACCTCCTATCCACATGAGCTTTCCTTCTCAAGCTCCGCCCACATTTTCATTCCCACACACGTATCCGGTGACCTCAACGTCTTATATAGGAAATCACTATTCGGTCGCCTCAACACATTCATCCTCCATACCTTATCAACATTTAACGCCACCATTGTCTAGTGGATGCCCTTGGCCCACTTTGCCTCCATTTGACGCAACCACACCATTAGCTCATCCAACCACGGATTTAATTAAACAAATGATGGACAAAATAAAAAATCTGGAGGCTTCTGTTTCAGGAATCCGTAGCGCCCTAACATACGAGCAAGTTTGTCGGGAGCCCATCCACCCTTCTGTCCCCCTTCATTCATATCCTCCTCAATGGGAATTACCAAAATTTACCCGTTTTAATAGTAAGGAGGATCCTTAACAACACTTGTGATCATTTAGACATGCCTGCTATCTGATTGCTCACGACAACGCTTTACTACTCTGCGACGACGCTTTACTACTCCACACCTTTCCCATGTCCTTATCAGGACCCACCTTGGAGTGGTACAGTGCTTTAACCCAGCACTCAATCTTCTCTTTTAACCAACTAGCCCAATCTTTCTTGGATCATTTCTCCATTAACATTGCCAAGAAAGTATCTATCACCGACCTCTATGCCATCCGAAAATTTGAAGATGAATCTATTGCAGATTTCGTTGGCCGATGGCGGGGCCTTATCAACCAACTTACCTATGCCTTACCTCAGGCTGAACTTATCAAAATTTTTACGCAAGCCTGCGCTAAGCACATCTCTCCTACCCTCCAAATTCAAACTTTCCGCACATTTGACGAGGCCTTTACTATGACTTGAAAACTAGAGATTCGAGCCTTAGAGGAAGAGAAATTGCAGTTGCGCAACAAAAACCCCAATTTCTGAACCCAAGATTCCACCAACAAACCTAACACCACCAATCCTCACCCATCGACTGCTTCGAAATCAAAAGGAGCTATGCACGTGGTGATGGTCAAATCCCAACCACCGTCTAATACCCCGCCAAAAACCACCTACAAATATAAAGCTGAGCCCATCAATTACACCCCATTGGGAGAAAATTATGATGTGATATTGGAAAAATTGCTTAAAGCAGGAGCCATTACCTTACCTCCTGTTAAACCTCACTCCGGGTTTGATTCCACTCGCGCCATACCTTCTTGGTACAAAGAAAATGACTTCTGTAACTTCCACCGCGTGAAGGGACAGAGTCATGAAAACTGTAAGATGTTGAAAAAAATAGTGCAGGAAATAGTTGATGCAGGGGATATAGCCCTCGATAATCCTAACGCCCCTGCTAACTGAAATTTGAAAATCTTCAACAAACCATTCCCGAATCACTCTTCTAACAGTAACATAAACCAAGATATCTTAGCCGAGGAGAGTGTTCATGAGATCCATGCAGTCTTCGACTCCCAGTCAAAAACCTCTATCGAACAAATTCTGAATCAAGCCTCTTCACTAATGCAGGAACCTGAACCCCCTTCATCACCATCAAGACAAGACGAAATCCTTTCCATTCCTTTACCCATCAAGGAATTAACAGCCCAGAGTTCCCTTCTCACCAATGATCCTTCTTACACCACATCCTTGCAAGAATGTGAGCGGATGCTATCTAATTTATCTATTTCCCAAACGTCTCCTTCTACAATTCTTGTTGTACAAGAGGAAGGCTCGCCACTTCTTTTGTTATCCTTAAACGAGAAGCCTCTTGAACTGACATCACCACATTCTTTAAAAATGACGGATCCTCTCGAACACGCCCTCCTACCTATTAGTTCTTCATCACCTAAATCTTTTCAGCGACCGGTTGACCTCTTAACGCCCATTGATACAGTACCTTATCTACCCCCTGTATCACGCCCACAGTGGACCGGAATCACAACCCACATTTCTTCCATACAAAAGTTCTTATTCACACGTGAGGATTGTCATCCCTCAGAAGATAGACGAGTCCTATGGGAACGTTTAAGTACGCCATATTCTATTCAAATGCAGATGACCAATCCAGATGCCTCTACCATATACCCAAAGTGTTTACAGAAACTCAAAATGCCTATGTCCTCAGTCTCATCCCCCGTATCTATACCAAGTAGCCTATCCACCTCTATTAACCTAACCAAATCTTCCCTACACTTGGGACCTCACCAATGCCCAGTCTAACGCACCCGCCTAAGCGACTTGATTTATCCAAAAATAAAGCCGCCCTGCCACCTAGGATACAAACTCAATCCATGTCTCTATCACAATCAAAACCATCATCGTCACACCTACCTTCCATATTGGGACATCATCCCTCCACCTTGCATCAATATATCATACCTCCTGCATTTTATTCAAAACGACCTATGCCTTCTGCACCTATATAGAAATCAAAGGGTATATCAACATTGTCACCCCACATATCCTGTCCACCCATCAACCCTAAACAAACTCCCATCATCAAAGGATTTATTTTCTGTCACTCCCCTTTCTCCGTGGTTGTTTCCCGCTACCACGTCATCTGTAGCCTCATCATCTAACCAGCTGAATATAGCTTCTACGCCAAAGAAACCACGTTTAGTGAAAACCACATTATCAACACCCCTCAGCTAAACCACCACTCATACGAACCAACCATACGCCCAAACATTACCAGAATCTACCCTGCAAAACCAATACCCTCATCCTCCTCCGATTTTGACCCACTCAAAGGATCTTACGCCAAAATCCTTGCTATGTTGGTGGAGAATGCGACCATTTCCCTACCCCCCACTTAGACTTTATGACCCGTCTAAACCTCGACCTATAGGTTATGATGAGTCTAAAATCTGTACGCTTATCACTGCACAACCAGGACATGATGTGGAGAGATGCAAAGCGTTTAAAGACCATCCTTCATCAGTCACCTCTCTCAGATACAAAGGTTAAGAAAGAAAACTTACGAAGGGAGAGACCTTTAGCTTCAATTCCCTCTACTATACCATCTATCCCCTGCCTCACCAAGATCTATCATTATTACAACACCACCTCTCGAAGACCATGATTTATCCCAACCATCTTCTTCATCTCCGGTCTCACGAGATTAATATGATTAGTATTGCTACTCGAGCGCAGAAAAACAATGAGAAAGAAAAAGAAAGCAAACATGCGTCCTCTCTTTCTCCATCCAGCATCCCGATTGCACCACCACCCCAAAGTGGTTATTCGTGGACCCACTTACCCCGTCTCTAATGGAGTTTCCCATCAAGCCGATGATCAAACAGCTTCACCAATCACCCGTAAAAAATGACACTATATGATCTCATTCAGACTTCTGAATCCCATCGACAAGCTCTCGTTGAAATTCTTCAAGGGATCAAGGTCTTACCTAATGAAACCCTACCTATTGCCTCCATTCTAACACCCAATCACGTTGCTTCTCTCACCAAACAACCCATTTCCCCAACCACTTATGTCTCTGTACAACAAGCTGCGGCAGTCATTTTCTCTCGAAGATGAAATTGTTGACTTTGGTATAGAAGATCTTGACCCCACCCTTTTCATCTCAGCTTACGTCTCGGGGCATTCGGGTACGTCGTGTTATGATTGACAGGGGCGCTAGCCTAAACATCATCTCTTCAAAATCCTTCCAACAAATGAATATCCCCTCTAGCTACATGTGTGTCAATCCCATCATGTTGCGGTCATTCAATGACACTACTACCTCTACCTTAGGCACCGTGATCCTCAAACATTCCGTGTAGGACCACATACTTGTTACCCGAACTCTTCTATGTCCTTAAAGGAGAGTTCCAATATAACATATTGCTAGGTCACCCTTGGATCCGGGCTATGGGATGCGTTCCCTCAACATTACATAGATGCATAAAATTTGAGTACGAGGGGAAGTCCTACACCATAAAAGCTGATCCTCCCCCCTTTAAAACCTGCAACATGTTATACCGCCCTAACGATGTGCTTATACCAATCAAGACACCCATACATTCAACCCAACCATCCTCTTTAACCAGTACCTCAACCATCCACCTCAACCGCACCTACGCCTTCAACTAATGAAACCACCATCGTACAAATACCACTTCCCTTCCCACAGACTAACATCCCAACCACAGACCCCTTAGTAGATGTTTTTCAACGCCTTACACTGGGGGAGTATCGCCTATATAATGTTAGTTCTTTCCATACCCCACAGGAATACGGATAGGTACATGCACATCCTACCTATGACCGTCGTGTGGGGGAAGTAATCTCTTACAGACCACCCCATTGCCACACCAACCTAACGTATGGGGGTGTTGACACATCCTCCGATTACCCCTGAACCCCCTCTTGGTGTGGTTCCCTTCCAATCTGATTTTCAATACTTGACAAATCATCGTTTCGCCCTCACCTTCTTGACTCGCTGTGCTTGGAAAGGCTTTGGTTTTAGTCTTTATGAACAAGGCCGACATACACTCATTCCCGTGACTAACTACGCACAAGCACAATGATCACAGTGGGTCTCGGTTTTCCTGAAAACACCTACACTAGGAGGAACCTCGTGTTAGTTTGTACTTTTAGAAGACAATGACTTCACCCCTACCGAACCATCATCACCCATTTTTTCTTCGTCACCCACAGAGTCAATAGATCCCTGAATCTATCCCTCCTAACTTTTTTTTTTCATAAATGCTATCTTCCTAGGTCCTCTCAATTATCAACGTGATAATGAGGACCCCTCTTCTATCCCCCTTCTGTATCCAGACATGATCGAAGAGGATTCAACTTCGATTAATGTTGTTGAGTGCCAGGATGACGACTCCATCCTCACTTACCTTGGGGCGGATGACTCCTATATTCAACGCACCTTACCATCTGAAACTCAAACCATGTTGAATGAATCGACTATAGAAATCAACATCCACATGGAGGAGGATCCTCACATTGTGAAGATCGGACAATCCCTTAACACATCAGAACAAGCCGCCTTTACTACCTTTCTCCGTACCCACAACCAAGCTTTCGCTTGGTCCTACGCAGACATGCCAGGAATTGATCCTGACCATTGCCGTCCATAACATCACTCTAAACCCCTGATTCCAAGCTAATTCAAATAGAAATTGAGAAAAATGCATCCACGCATTGCTCTCTTGGTCAAAGAGGAGCTTCAACGACTCCTTTCTGTTTCTTTCATTCTTGCCTATTGACTATCCTCAATGGATTTCTAACATCGTACCTATCACTAAAGCGATGGGGGGAATTTAGATATGCACAGATTTCTGGGATCTTAACCTCGCTTGCCCTAAGGATGACTTCCCCCTGCCTAGCATTGACCAACTTGTAGATCTCACTGCAGGCCATGAGATGCTCTCTCTCTCATGGATGGCTTTCTTGGGATATAACCAAATTTTGGTTGCCCCCGCCGATCAACATAAAACTACCTTCATAACTCCTTGGGGAACCTTCTGTTACCGTGTAATGCCATTTGGCCTTAAGAATGCTGGTGCAACCTATCAGTAGTGCTATGACCTACATTTTTCATGACATTATGCACACTATCCTTGAAGATTACGTTGATGATCTTCTTGGCAAATCTAAACATCGTAGTGAGCATCTCGATGTTTTAACCATTATTTTTTATCGCCTGTTACAATATTTTGTCCACCTTCAACCAAAGAAATGTGTCTTTGGTGTCCTTTCAGGGAAAACTTCTTGGCTTTATTGTCTCTTTGTGTGGCATTGAGGTCAACCCATCTAAATTCAAAGCTATCCTAGAAATGCCCCCACCTACCAATCTCAAACAATTGCGTAGTTTACAAGGTAAGCTCTCAATCTATCCGACGTTTCATCTCCCAACTCTCGGATCAATGTCAACCTTTTCATCACCTTCTTAAAAAGGACATTGATTTTCAATGGAGTGCAAAGAGTGCCACCTAGCCTTTGAAGATCTCAAAACTTATCTCTTGCAGCCACCTGTGCTTATCCCACCTCAGGACGACCGCCCTTTCTACCTTTACCTTTCTGCCACTGACCACCACTTTAGGGGCCATGCTTGCACATTGTGACTCCGAGAATCGAGAACAAGCCGTTTATTATATAAGTCATACTCTTGGTGGACTATGAGACTAGGTATACACATGTAGAAAAGTTATGCCTAGCCCTATCATTCGTGGATACCAAACTCTGACACTACCTTCTGAATCACAAAAACTTTCATCATCACCAACACGGACCCCATCCATTACATGTATGCCAAACCTCATCTAAACCAACGCATCGTTAGATGGCTCATGCTCCTCGCCGACCTCGACCTTGAGTTTGTCCACCAGAAATCAATCAAAGGACAAACTCATTGCAGAACAACTTGCGGAGGCCCCTTTACCTGGGGAACAATTTACCAATTTTACATTTCCCAGACGAACTCATCGCTACTCTTTCCCTCAAGGAGGATTCGTATCCAATGACCCTCTTCTTCAATGGATCCAAATGCCAGCTGTGGTGGAGGAGCCGGCGTTGTTCTCATT
This sequence comes from Taxus chinensis, assembly GCA_019776745.2. NCBI lineage: Eukaryota > Viridiplantae > Streptophyta > Pinopsida > Cupressales > Taxaceae > Taxus > Taxus chinensis. The sequence goes on from CM034151.1 coordinate 176,252,078, forward strand.
CCTCTCGACACTGAGCCCATGCCTCTTTCATTCCAACTCAATTTCCCCTACACTAATAATACAGCGGAATACGAGGCCCTTGTTTTGGGTCTCCAGGTTGCATATTTTCGGTGACTCTCAATTGGTAGTCAATCAAGTTATGGGCATCTACCAATGTAAAAATGAGGAACTTCAAAAGTACAAACATTACTTGGATTCACTTTTGACCTCATTTACTCGTTATTCTATCCAGACCATTCCCCGCTCCACTAACAAATTTGTGGATACTATGGCTTGCTTAGCCTCGCAAATTCCTGCCTCACCAACTGACTCTGACATATTCATCTTGGTCCAACAACTCTTTGCCCCATCTTACTCAGCCCCGGTTGTTTGTATGATAAATAATGTGTCTGCTAATTTACAGGATACCTGGTATCACCAATTTCACGACTACCTTACAACCTCCGTTCTCCCACCTGACCTTAATAGTACCGGAAAATGTGCTTTTCTTAAACGTGTTTCTTGTTATGTCATCATGGGGGGACTCCTTTATAAACGTGGCTTTGAAGGCATCCTCCTTCGATGTCTAACCGGTGCGGAGGTTACTTATACCATCCAACAAGTCCATGACGGTATTTGTGGTGGACATTTTAGTGGCCTTGCCATGGCTAAATGAATCCTTCGCCTAGGTTATTATTGGCCTACTCTTAATAACGACTGCTATGAATATGTTAAGCATTGTGTTATGTGTCAACAACATGCCAACCTTCAACATACTCCTAGCCATCCGCTACAGGTCGCACAAGATCTTTGGCCTTTCTCACAATGGGGTTTAGACCTTATTGGTGAGATTCACCCACCCTCTTCGCAATGTCACCGTTGGATAATCACAGCAACAGAATATTACACTAAATGGGTGGAAGCCATTCCACTCATTTCAACAAAAAAAGAAAAAATCGTCGAATTCATTAACCATCACATTATCTTCCGTTTTGGTGTTCCTCATTGCCTGATAACAGATAATGGTAAATCTTTCAAAAATAAGTTGTTACAAGACCTTTGTGACAACTTTGGTATCAAACTTAGTTTCTCATCACCTTACTATCCACAGGCCAATGGTCATGCTGAATCTTCTAATAAAACCCTAACCAAAATCCTCATGAAAGTTGTTAACAATTCTGGAAGAAATTGACATGATCACATCCCCTTTTCCCTTTGGGATTATCGTACTAGCATTCGTACCTCCACTAATGCCACACCATATTCTTTGGTATATGGTACCGAGGCTGTCTTGCCTCTCGAAATACAAATACCCTCCCTCAGAATATCTCTTCAGGATATTCTCACCAACGATGATTTCTGCCAAGAGCAGTTAGCCCAATTAGAGCTTCTTGATGAGCGACATCTTACGGCTCTTGACCACCTTCAAATCTACCAAAAATGCATCAAGCGTGCTTATGATAAGCGACTTCATGAGTGTACCTTTAAGGTTGGTGATCGTGTCCTCAAAGAGAATCAACATATAACACAACTAGAAAAGAGCAAACGTGAAAAATTTGCTCCTAATTGGATTGGGCCTTACATTATCACTAACACTTATGGATCAGGCACTTATCGTTTAGCTACCCCTGGATGCACATCAGGCTTCTAGGTTGATGTTCAGCCATCCAGTGTGATTGCACAACATGGAAACCTCTCTCCAAGCGTGGGACTTGTAAAACCGAGAGAGGAATCTCCAGAGAAGGCTGGTTCCTGCTCCTAAACTACCTGCCACAAGCTATTCCAGTGCAGGCAAGCTAATCTAATCCTAATCTAACCATGCCAAGGAGACAGAGAGAGAGAGAGAGAAGGGAAAAACAGCAAAAGCCTACACTAAAACGGTGATACACCAGAGAAGGAGAATGTTGGACATCTATCAAAACTGCCATGGGACAAAAAGAGGTGAGCAATGGGAAGGATGGACAGATGCATCACAGGCCCAAGGATAGATTTCACACAGAAAGTGTCCCAAAACTCCATGAACACAGCTCCAGATCTGCAGTGAACGTTTAAACATGCATAAATACCTGCAATGAAGAGAGGCAAGAAGAAAACAAGCAAAAACGAGAAAGGATGGACAGATGCATCACAAAACACGTCTTGTTGCTTCAGAAGTTTGCACAGAACATCATTCCATTAGTAAAAGGCAAAAAAATGCCATTACAGAGTAGGGAGGAGGTTCGAACTCCATTTTCAACCCTAGAGAAGAAAAGAAGGGAGGGCCGAGCAGAAAGAATGAACAACTCTTTTTTATATTTTGCCACTCCTTACAATATATAGGAAGAATGAGAGAAGGAAGAAAGAGGAAAGTCAGATCTCCTCCAACCACCTCCAGGTCGTATTTTAAATCATTTCATCATGGTAGAAGCGACGGATCCTGGCAAAACGGCGGGCTGTCTGCTGCATTAAAACTGGTCGCTGAAATGTCACTTCTGTCATTACCACGCGTCAGAGCCGTTTCTCGATTTTCTCTCTCTAGACTGCACCAAAACTCGAGATTAGCCCCAGAATCATGTAGAGGATTTCACTAGCTTTCCGTTGATATAAGGAACATGCAAATCCGAGCTCTGGATCAAAAGATATGACGATTTGAGGATTTAGGGCACGGAACAGGCGAAAACAGATTTTTAAAATATTTTCCCGCGCATTGCCACCTGGATGACACGTGGCAGACTCTGATTGGATGAGAAAGGTCTTCAGCCCATCGGGTTCGGGATTCTCCTCTCCATTTGCATCGGGTTTGGGAGGTGGCTCAACATATGTTTTCGCCCCATGCTTTTCCGACTTGTTTCCCCGACTATGAAACCCGATTTTCTTTGTGCGTCGGGCTTTCCAACCCCTCCGACACATTTCTTAGGTGTCGGGTTTTTCAACCCTTCCGACATGTTCTTGCGCCATGTTTCTCCATCGTGTTTTCCCGACTATGAAACCCGATTTCCTTTGTGCGTCGGGTTTGGACGACCCGACGACATATCCCTTTGTGTGGGGTTTTCGCTTGGATACGTGGCAGCTTCTCATTGGTTCGGATCAGCGCTCGAAAACTCGCCCTTTGACTTTTTGACCTTTTCCCTTGTGAGGACACGTGGCAGCTTCTGATTGGCTCTCGGCTCCTTCGCGTACTTCACCTCCATTTGTCCCGGATGTCCCATTTGATTTTGGCCCCTTTGTGCTCATTTCGGCCGATTCGGCCGGTTCGGGCATTTTTGGCCCGCTTGTCCCACTTTGCTTCGGACTGACTTGACCCTTTTCGGCCGGTTCGGCCGGTTCGCGCCCTATTGTCCCGCGCGTCCCAATTGCTTTTGGGCTCCTTGTGATGATTTCGCGCGATTCGGCCGGTTCGGGCATTTCGCGTCCATTTGTTCCATTCGTCCCGAACTGCCCCTTTTTCGGCCCGAGTTAGGCATTTTGGCCCGATTGTCCCACAGGCGTCTCTCAGCAGTTAGCCAATTTTTTCTCTGTCGAACCGGCATTTCGCGCCCGCCGCGTACTTTCGTCCCACTTGTCCCAAATGCTTTGTGGGCCGACTGGACTCATTTCGGCCGGTTCGGGCGGTTCGCGTACTTTTGTCCCATTTGTCCCAACTTGTGCTGGACTGGGACTTAGCCGATTTTCACAAATTTTCCTGGCCCGAACTACTTGCTTTCTGCAACCTTCTCCGCACTTTCTCAGAGCTTTCTCCTTCCAACTTCGACCAGGGGAGTTAGAAAATATCTGAAGGGACCCTGGAAACATGAATTTTGGCCCCGAATCAATCAATTTTTCTGGGACCTGAGAATCTGATGCATGTTATCGAAATTTACCCAGGGGGGGTGAAATTTTGATAACAGTTTGGCGACTCAGTGGGGGCATCTGCCTGCTAGATGAATGATCAGTAGCCTGAAGCATCCATTGGGCATGGAGTCATGAGTTGCAACCTGCAACTGATCTGAACTTTGAAAACCTCCCTCTGAGCCACTTGGAAACCCATTGAACCTGGAGTGTCTTCACCAAGATGCCACTGAAATGAACTGTGCAAGAGCAAAACCAGCAACACCAAAAACTATGTACAAAACTGAAAATCATACATGCCCCAAATGGAACATGCAGAGTGTGCACAAGCACTTCTTCTGCTGAAAGCAAACCTAGCTACTCTACTCTAACTGGAAGCAAAGGCAAGCTAAACAAATCCTGCAACTGGTTGTGAGAAATAGCTTCCTTTCTTCAAAATTGGCAGCCATGGAATTGATTTGGCACTGATCATGGCTGTTTGGATGGATGGAAAATCAACAAGAAGCTGGTCTTCTATCCAAATCATCAAGGTATCAACTGAAAAATCCAATACCTCTTTTAGTTGCTCTGCATTTGGATTGAAGAGGTATGGCAGCTGATCCTTGGTACTTTGTAGCTCGTCCTCATGCTCAGAAGCAAGCATGACTGGTTTTGGCTTCTCCTTTGGCTCCAATGAAGCCAAATACCTGATTGGGCAAGGTCTGATCCGTTTGATATGCCCATAGCTCTGATTTTCAACTCCAAGAATGGAGTCTTCTTGTAGACCCACTTGAATGGATGACATGGAAGAAATGGTAGGACCCTTCTGCCCTTTCTCTTCCTCCGATGAAGAACATGGAAGATTTAAATCTTCCAATTTTGGTTCGAAAGGGCTGCTATAAGATGCAGGCTGCTGCAAATGAATGCTCTCCTTCATGACAGCAGACTCTTGTGTTTGGAATGTGGATGATGAAAGAGAGAATGGTGAAAACTCAACCGGCTCTTCTCCATCAAAACAGTCCTCCAAATCTGACAGGTAAACTGCCTCATTGCTGTCCTGCTGCTCGTGTTCAACTTCCTCCATGGTGTCCTCTTGATCTGCAACTTGACCACCATGGTTTCCTTCACTCTCCAATATTGAGTTTGAGAGATCAAACTCCTTTTCAGTGCTAGAACTTGAGAGAGATGAAGTGGAAAGAAGAACTGAAGGTTCTTCTGTAACCTGCTTTGTGCTCAAAGCCCTTGGATCTGCGTTTTTCTCCTCCATAGCTAGATTGTGCTCCTCTTCTTTTGGATTTGGAGCAGCTTCTCCTTCCTCCAATGTTTGAAGGCAATCTTGCTCTTGATTGAACTCCTTCTCCAGCATGAAGTTTGTCAAGTCAAACTCTTCAATCTGCTGCTCTAGAGGACAAGTTGGGGCTGCAAGATCTTCTTCTTCTGCTGCAACAAAATCAGTCCTGACCACCATTTGTTCTCCAACCCTAGCTTCTTCTGTAGGCTTGACCATCAAGGGGATCCTTGTCATCCCAAATTTGGCAGCCCAAACCTTCAAGTTGTCTGTCATTTCTTTTCTGTTTGGCTCTTCCTCCTGCTGTCCTTGATGACTGATTTTTACAATTTCTTCTTTCCCACATGGAATTGGGAATGCAAAAGGAGGGATAGGTTGAAACTCCACTGATTTGACAATTTTTTGTGGTGGTGGAGGAGGTGAAACCTCTTGTTTCTTTGGAGGAGGGGGTGTTTCTGTTAGCTCTTGTGGAGGGGATGACTGTTTGGAAGGAAAAAGGAAAGAAGAATCGAGGTGTGGTGGAAGACTGAGAGGTGGAGAAATGGATTCAACATTTGGGACAGCAGATGGAGAGTTTGAAACTTGACACTGCTGAACTGAAACAGATTGGGAAAGAGGAAAAGAAAAGGCATGAGATGGTGTGTTTACCTGTTGACAAGGTTGCTGAATACTTCTCTCATACACTTCTATTTCTTCAATCCACTTTGCAAGCAAAGGCAGCGTTGCAATCATGAAGTCAAGCTTCTCCTGAGGGCTGTAATGACTTGGAAAAGGTCCCACCCATGGACAGGGTGCTTCACAACCGATTCCAAATGCTCTCATCTGTGCCTGAGCCCTGGACTGCACCATCCCCTCCTCCATCTTTTGGATTTTCTCCAACAGACCAGCATCTTGGATCTGATGGTCTTCATTGTATGCACACCCTTGCTCTTGGAAAGCTCCATAGCCAAACTGACTTTGGCACTGCTGTTCATATGAGTATGCATGCTGATCTGGAGGATTTGTAAAACGTGTTGGAGGTGGAATATACTGCTGTTGTTGATGTGAAATCCATGATGGAAATGAAGTCATGATTGCACAACTTCATGGAATGGAAAAGAATGAAAGGGATGGAAAGAAAGATGGATGAAAATGTATGGAAACGGGTCTGCAAGCTCAGAGAAATGGGTTGCTGATCAGATGGAGTCGCCAGATGTGTTTGCAAGTGCCTCCAAAGGCTGAAATCTTCACAGGAACACATCAACCTGCAAAAGATGAAGTGAAAGACCTCTAAGGTCCCACCGGGCGTGCCAAAACTGTTGATGCAAAATCACAGCACCCCTGGATGCACATCAGGCTTCTAGGTTGATGTTCAGGCATCCAGTGTGATTGCACAACATGGAAACCTCTCTCCAAGCGTGGGACTTGTAAAACCGAGAGAGGAATCTCCAGAGAAGGCTGGTTCCTGCTCCTAAACTACCTGCCACAAGCTATTCCAGTGCAGGCAAGCTAATCTAATCCTAATCTAACCATGCCAAGGAGAGAGAGAGAGAGAGAGAAGGGAAAAACAGCAAAAGCCTACACTAAAACGGTGATACACCAGAGAAGGAGAATGTTGGACATCTATCAAAACTGCCATGGGACAAAAAGAGGTGAGCAATGGGAAGGATGGACAGATGCATCACAGGCCCAAGGATAGATTTCACACAGAAAGTGTCCCAAAACTCCATGAACACAGCTCCAGATCTGCAGTGAACGTTTAAACATGCATAAATACCTGCAATGAAGAGAGGCAAGAAGAAAACAAGCAAAAACGAGAAAGGATGGACAGATGCATCACAAAACACGTCTTGTTGCTTCAGAAGTTTGCACAGAACATCATTCCATTAGTAAAAGGCAAAAAAATGCCATTACAGAGTAGGGAGGAGGTTCGAACTCCATTTTCAACCCTAGAGAAGAAAAGAAGGGAGGGCCGAGCAGAAAGAATGAACAACTCTTTTTTATATTTTGCCACTCCTTACAATATATAGGAAGAATGAGAGAAGGAAGAAAGAGGAAAGTCAGATCTCCTCCAACCACCTCCAGGTCGTATTTTAAATCATTTCATCATGGTAGAAGCGACGGATCCTGGCAAAACGGCGGGCTGTCTGCTGCATTAAAACTGGTCGCTGAAATGTCACTTCTGTCATTACCACGCGTCAGAGCCGTTTCTGATTTTCTCTCTCTAGACTGCACCAAAACTCGAGATTAGCCCCAGAATCATGTAGAGGATTTCACTAGCTTTCCGTTGATATAAGGAACATGCAAATCCGAGCTCTGGATCAAAAGATATGACGATTTGAGGATTTAGGGCACGGAACAGGCGAAAACAGATTTTTAAAATATTTTCCCGCGCATTGCCACCTGGATGACACGTGGCAGACTCTGATTGGATGAGAAAGGTCTTCAGCCCGTCGGGTTCGGGATTCTCCTCTCCATTTGCATCGGGTTTGGGAGGTGGCTCAACATATGTTTTCGCCCCATGCTTTTCCGACTTGTTTCCCCGACTATGAAACCCGATTTTCTTTGTGCGTCGGGCTTTCCAACCCCTCCGACACATTTCTTAGGTGTCGGGTTTTTCAACCCTTCCGACATGTTCTTGCGCCATGTTTCTCCGTCGTGTTTTCCCGACTATGAAACCCGATTTCCTTTGTGCGTCGGGTTTGGACGACCCGACGACATATCCCTTTGTGTGGGGTTTTCGCTTGGATACGTGGCAGCTTCTCATTGGTTCGGATCAGCGCTCGAAAACTCGCCCTTTGACTTTTTGACCTTTTCCCTTGTGAGGACACGTGGCAGCTTCTGATTGGCTCTCGGCTCCTTCGCGTACTTCGCCTCCATTTGTCCCGGATGTCCCATTTGATTTTGGCCCCTTTGTGCTCATTTCGGCCGATTCGGCCGGTTCGGGCATTTTTGGCCCGCTTGTCCCACTTTGCTTCGGACTGACTTGACCCTTTTCGGCCGGTTCGGCCGGTTCGCGCCCTATTGTCCCGCGCGTCCCAATTGCTTTTGGGCTCCTTGTGATGATTTCGCGCGATTCGGCCGGTTCGGGCATTTCACGTCCATTTGTTCCATTCGTCCCGAATTGCCCCTCTCAGCAGTTAGCCGATTTTCTCTCTCGGTCGAACCGGCATTTCGCGCCCGCCGCGTACTTTCGTCCCACTTGTCCCAAATGCTTTGTGGGCCGACTGGACTCATTTCGGCCGGTTCGGGCGGTTCGCGTACTTTTGTCCCATTTGTCCCAACTTGTGCTGGACTGGGACTTAGCCGATTTTCACAAATTTTCCTGGCCCGAACTACTTGCTTTCTGCAACCTTCTCCGCACTTTCTCAGAGCTTTCTCCTTCCAACTTCGACCAGGGGAGTTAGAAAAAATCTGAGGGGACCCTGGAAACATGAATTTTGGCCCCGAATCAATCAATTTTTCTGGGACCTGAGAATCTGATGCATGTTATCGAAATTTACCCAGGGGGGGTGAAATTTTGATAACCAGCTATACATAAACATCACATCTGCTACTATAAATAGACTGCTCCCTTGAAGGACAGCTATACATAGTCAGCCTTTATCAAAAGCTTCTCGCATTGGTCAGCTTCGTGAAGACCTCAAGAACAACAAAATACATCTCCCATGTAGAATTCCCGCATCGATCAGTCTATATCTAGAAAAATAAAATAAAAATAAAAGCAGTATTTCAAAGCACTTTTGAGTCATGGACTTGTCTATTTAGGTTTGGTTCTCTTTCGTCAGAATAATCATCTTTTAATAAGTTCTCTGCACCCCAGCTATACCGGCCACCTCACCTCACCATTCCTCAAAACAACAAAACTCAAGGGATGTGACGTATATCTGATATATTGTGATTATACAACTCTTTTCACCTATCGACTTCTCGCCTATGCAAGGTACCTAAGGATTCAGGCTCATCCTACATTAATATGTAGTTTTTTTAGCTCTTTTCAACTACAGGACACTCTTGCCTCTTTTGCTTGACTCTAGGATTGTGTGTTGACCTTAATTAGGACACGATTCCCTACTACTTGGGTAAGCTAACTTTCGCTTCACCTATACCTACACCAACAACATTCCTTACCAACACCAACAACATTACCCTACCAATATCAATATTTTTACCAACAGACTGTAGACACCAAATTCGTGTCTCACGACCCCTTGTGACCCGCATCCCATTTCGCAACCTAACCTCATTACCTAAACCTTACACAATTATTTATTAATTACCTCATAATTGATAAATCCACATCGCCTTACCCGCCACCTCACTTGGCCACCTCACCATGAGAAACCACTTCATATTATTGTCTGCGCAGCTTTACAAAACAAGCTACACGACAATAAGGGGCTAATGTAGACACCAAATTCGTGTCTCACGACCCCTTGTGACCCGCATCCCATTTCGCAACCTAACCTCATTACCTAAACCTTACACAATTATTTATTAATTACCTCATAATTGATAAATCCACATCGCCTTACCCGCCACCTCACTTGGCCACCTCACCATGACCTAGCCCTAACCCTAAACTAACCTAATTAGGACCCATGACTTGGTCTAGACTCACATCCATAACTAATGCCTCCTTACTCGCACCCAAGACCGACCTTCTAGCCACTTGACCAAACCCGCAACTGATCTCTCGGGAGAAAAGCAGGGAAGGTGGGCTATTTTACTAAAAATAGCCTACTTTTTCCTTACCGATGTCGGTTTCCTAGTCGACCACCGTCGGTTACGTAACCACCATCGGTTCCCTGTAAATGACCTCCCCCAACCAAAAACAAAGGATCGGGAATTTCATTTTGGAAAGGATCCAGAAATTCATTTGCAGGACAGAGACAAGTGAAGAAAAGAGAAGAGGTTGCATAGAAGGGCATCGAGCGGAAGACTGCAACTGAGCCACTAGATCACTGTCACCCCCATTCAAGCATTGGAAAATACTGAGTGATAGCTTCATCAGCTCGTTTTCCAATACCAGATGGCATCCCAACTGAGCCTTACTGTCACTAACCTACATTCCTTTGACCTGAATCTTCATCAAGAACGAGTAAGTCAGTGGCTTGTATGTTTCTAAGCACCATTTCCTGAGTCTTTTGATTGATAGTAATTATAAGCTCACTCCTAGATCTACCACCTGCCAGCACCCTACACTTAAACTCCATTCCATGACATCCTTGTATTACCCAGAAGATAGTTTTATCACTCTTTGAATCTATCCCTGTCATCTCACTATTCCCCTCAGCCATCCACCATTTCCTAATACTATCCAAAAACCAGCCATTACAATCACTCTGCAACCAACCTCTATCCAGAAGATGCCTAGATTACTGACCCTACCGGTGTTGGTTATCCCCTACCAGTAGCGGTTCTCTAACCGTGGTCGGTTATCCAGGTGACCGTCATCGGTTCACTATGACTTGATGCCCAAAACCTTCCTCTCACATATTTGTCTCCTAACAACCTCAGATCCAGTCTGGTTTATCCCTGTAACTCGAGCTAAATGTATCAATGACCAGTGACCAAACAAACAACGTGACATTTTATTATTGGTAGTTTAGTCTCTATTTCTTTGTAACGAGGTACCTAAATTGTGATTTCGCAATAGCTTCTTTATTATCATTTGTGTTAATTCATATTAAAAAGGGGAACTGACCACCTTTGAAAGTAAGTCTAATATTTCTTGGGCCCAAGGAAGTTCCCTCATTTATTGTCTAACTAAAATCTAGTGGTCTTGTATTCTTACTTGCAGGTAGTCCTTCCTAGACAAAAAGGAGTTCTTCGTAGATCGATCTGATCTCTCTCTACGGTACGCGCACACCCTCTCAACAATCAATAGGTATTCCTCTTATCCCTAACCCTTATTTGTTTCTCAAGAGAATGAAAGGATACGAAGCAACTCTATTCCTAAGAACCGAAACATTCTGTGCGAAACATTTTAGCATGCCCAGTGGGACCCTTTTTTGGGTTTATCTTTCTTTCTTGCTTGCTTTCATATAGGGAGCATACTTGTTGTTTGTCTTATTTTAGAAATATTCACAAGATATTTTGTTATTCTGGTAAAATAATTTGTCTTTGTTTTTCACATCTTTGCATTAGGGAAAGTCATCTCTCTTACTTCATCGAATATCATTTTCGATTTGGGTTTTAAAAAACGTGCATCACATTACTGGCTTGCTGTTTTTCAATTCTAGTGAACGTAGATTAAGTAACAGGTCATACACGTGGGGGTGATATCCATGGTATTGACAAGAAATTAATCTTACTTTCACTACACAACACGTACCAAATCACATCATAATCAACACAACGGCTCAAACATTCCACCTTTTTCCGCGGTATTCCTCCGCCCGATTGAGGTAACCTTATAAGCCAAAACAAACTTAACATCTCCCTTAGGTATTTTGTTTAGGATTCTGACATCATCTCTGCGTCTAAAGACATAAGCCCACAATAATTAAAACTAATCCTAGGGTTAGTCTCTTGATTTTCCTGTGCATCTTGCTTATGTTTGCTGTTCTGTTTTCTCTGTCATACACTGTCTTTCAGTAATCACTTCAGAACAGTTTGGTCAGTATACTCAAGCGATGCATTAACCCCAAATCAGCAGCCCTTTTTATAGCTTCTTACACCGGTCCTAATTTCTGACACCGACAACAGTTAACTTACTGCCGTCGGCTACAGTCTGACCGACATCAGTTACCAGACTGATATCGGTTACTACCTTTTCATCGGTTCCCTGACAAACTAGCAACCTACCAAATTCCAACATTTTGTTGCTGCTTCTATTCCTCATAGATTGCATCTCTACTGTTTACTGCTTGTCCATGGTTATTATCACTCGGAAACAAGCTGCAACCATGGTTTCACATGCCTGTTCTGTGCCTTTTTCTGAATCACCCCCCTTCACATTTTATGGAGAATCCTACTGACACCAGTGAAGTTCCCAAAATCCCTGTAGGAGATAAGGAATTTGTGAAATTTTTGGATGCTAATTCCTAGCACTGTACAGTACTATTTGTCTCATACCCCTGACCATACACCCGATGGTCAACTCCTTGTTGGTATACCTATTAGTATAGCTGCTCACTTAGCTCCTTCACTCCACCTGATAATACCTGCCTTGCCTTCCTTCATCCTCTAGCCCCGTCTCCCAACTCAGACAGCTTCAGGGGTTCATACGGTACCCAGATTGGCTTTCCTTTGGTTAACCTGGGGCCCCATATATCATTACCGCTGACTGCTCCTACCTCATCGTCTGTCTGCATAGACTACTCCTTTCATAACTTGCTCTCTACCACCTATCCACACAAGCTTTCCTTCTCAAGCTCCGCCCACCTTTTCATTTCCACACACGTATCCGGTGGCTTTAACATCTTATATAGGACATCCCTATTCAGACGCCTCAATATATTCGTCATCAATACCTTATCAACATAACCCCACCATTGTCTAATAATGGATCTTGGCCCAATCCGCCTCCGTTTACAACAAACCGCACCATCATCTTACCCAACCGCTGATTTAATCAAACAGATGATGGACAAAGATGCAAAATCTGGAGGCTTCTGTTTCAGGAAGCCGTAGCACCCTGACATACGAGACAAGTTTTTCAGGAGCCTATTCATCCTTCTGTCCCCCTTCATTCCTATCCTCCTCAATGGGAATTACCGAAACTTTACTCGTTTTAATAATAAGGAGGATCCTCAACAACACTTGCGATCATTTAGACATACTTGCTATCTGATTGCTCATGACATGATGCCTTACTACTCCGCACCTTTCCCTATGTCCTTATCAGGACCTGCCTTGGAGTGGTACAGTGCTTTAACCCAGCACTCAATCTTCTCTTTTAACCAATTAGCCCAATATTTCTTAGATCATTTTTCCATTAACATTGCCAAGAAAGTATCTATCACCGACCTCTATACCATTCGACAATTTGAGGACGAATCTATCGCAGATTTCGTTGGACGATGGCGGGGCCTTATCAACCAACTTACGTATGCCTTGCCTCAAACTGAACTTATCAAACTCTTTACGCGGGCCTACACTAAGCACATCTCCCTTACCCTCCAAATCCAAACTTTCCGTACATTCGACGAGGCCTTTACTATGGCTCGAAAATTAGAAATTCGGGCCTTAGAGGAAGAGAAATTGCGGTTGCGCAACAAGAACTCCACTTTCAGAACTCCTGATTCTACCAATAAACCAAATACCACCACTCCTCACGCGTCCACCTCTTCTAAATCAAAAGGAGTTGTCCACGCAGTGATGGTCAAATCCCAACCACCGTCCAATACTCCACCAAAAACCACTTATAAATACAAAGCCGAGCCCATCAACTACACTCCCTTGGGAGAAACCTATGGTGTGATATTGGAGAAATTGCTCAAAGCTGGGGCTATCACCTTGCCCCCTGTTAAACCTCACTCTGGGTTTGACTCCACCCGTGCAATCCCTTCCTGGTACCAAGAAAATGACTTTTGTAACTTTCACCGCATAAAAGGACATAGTCATGAAAACTGCAAGATGTTGAAAAACATAGTGCAGGAAATGGTTGACGCAGGGGATATAACACTCGATAATCCTAACGCCCCTGCTAACCGAAATCTAAAAATTTTCAACAATCCATTCCCGAATCACTCGTCCAGCAGCAACGTGAACCAAGATATCTTAGCTGAGGAGAGTGTTCATGAGATCCATGCAGTCTTCGATTCCCAGCCAAAAGCCTCTATTGAAATTTTTTTAAATCAAGCCTCTCCACCAACACAGGAGTTTGAATCTCCTTTACCACCATCAAGCCAAAGTGAAATTATTCCTTTACCCATAGAAGAGTTAACTGCCCGGACTTCTCTTCTCATCAACGAGTCTTCTTACACCACATCCCTACGAGACTGTGAGTGGATGTTATCTAATCTATCCATTTCCCAGACGTCTCCTTCTACCACTCTTGCTACACAAGGGGAAAGCTCACCACTCCTTTTGACATCCTTAGATGAGAAATATCTTACACTAACATCACCACATTCTTTAAACGTGACAGATCCCCTCGAACACGCCCTCCTACCTATCAGTCCCTCATCGCCTAAATCTTTTCAATGACCGGTTGACCTCTTAACATCTATTGATACAGTGCCTCCTCTACCTCCTGTATCACTCCCACAGTGGACTGGAATTACAACCCACCTTTCTTCCATACCAAAATTACAAATCACACCTAGATACTGTCATTCCACAGAAGATAGACAGGCCCTATGGGAACGTTTGAGTACCCCTTTTTCTACTCAAATGCAAATGACTGATCCTGATGTCTCCACCATCTACCCGAAGTGCTTACAGAAGCTTAAAATGCCCCTGTTCTCGCCTTCACCCCCCTCAACCTCTACCAAATGCCCCGTCCACTTCTATCAACTTAACCAGATTCTTCCCCTACGATTGGGACCTCACCAATGCCCAGTCTAACACACCCGCCTAAGCGACTCAATCTATCCAAAATAAATCCGTTCCGCCACCTAAGAGACGACGCAATCCGGGGCCTCTATCACAATTTAAAACCCTCATCGTCACACCCACCTTCCATATTGGGACCTCATCCCTCCACATTCCACCAATATATCATACCTCCTTTGTTTTCTGCAAAACGACCTACGCCTTCTACACCTATACAGAGATCAAAGGGTATCACAACATCGTTACCCCGCGTATCCGGTCCACCTATCAACCCTAAACCAATCCCATCATCAAAGGATTTATTTTCTGTCACTCCCCTTTCTCCGTGGTTGTTTCCCGCTCCCACGCCATCTGTAGCCTCATCATCTAACCAGCTGAACGTAACTTCTGTGTCCAAGAAACCACGTTTAGTGAAAAACATGTGTCAGCACCCCTCGGCTAAACCACCACCTGTACGAAACCAACCACAGCCCAAACATTACCAAAACCCGCACAACCAATACCCTCATCCGATTTTGACCCCCTCAAGGATCTTACGCCAAAATCCTTGCTATGTTGGTGAGAATGCGACCATTTCCCTACCTCCACTTAGACCTTATGACCCGTCTAAATCCCCCGACCTATGGGTTACGATGAGTCTAAAATCTGTGCTTATCACCGCACACCAGGACATGATGTGGAGGGATGCAAAGCTCTAAACAACCATCCTTCGTTAGTCACCTCTCCCGGATAGAAAGATTAAGAAAGACAACTTACGAAGGGGAGAGACCTCTAGCGTCAATTCCCTCTACTATATCATCTATCCCCCGCCTCACCAAGATCTATCATTATTACAACCCCACCTCTTGAAGACCATGAATTATCCCAACCATCTTCCTCATCTCAGATCTACGAGATTAATATGATTAGTGTTGCTACTCGAGGACAGAAAAACAATGGGAAAGCGAAAGAAAACACACCTGCGGCATCTCTTTCTCCTTCAACCATCCCGATCTTACACACCCACCTAAAGTGGTTATTCACGGACCCGCCTATCCCGTCTCTAATGGAGTTGCCCACCGAACCATGATCAAACAGCTTCATCAATCACCCGTAAAAATGACACTATATGATCTCATTCAAACTTCTGAATCTCATCGACAAGCTCTCGTTGAGATCCTTCAAGGGATAGAGGTTTTACCCAATGAAACCCTACCCGTTGCCTCCATTCTAACACCCATCACGTTGCCTCTCTCACCAAACAATCCATCTCCCCCACCACTTCTGTCTCAAACAACAAGCCGCTGCAGTTAGTTTCTCGAAGATGAAATTATCGACTTTGGTGCAGAAACCCTGACCTGCCCTTTTCATTTCCGCTTACGTCCGAGACATTCGAGTACATCTGGTTATGATTGACGGGGGCGCTAGCCTAAAAATCACTCTCTTCAAAAGCCTTCCAACAAATGAACATCCCTTCTAGTTGCATTGTGTGCCAACCCCATCATGTTACGGTCATTCAATGACACTATTACTTCTACCTTAGGCACCGGATCCCTCAACATTCGCGTAGGCCCACGTACTTACCCGAACTCTTCTATGTCCTTAAGTGAGAAGTTCCAATATAATATATTGCTGGGTCGTCCTTGGATTCGAGCCAGGGATGCGGTCCCTCACAGTACATCGATGCATAAAATTTGAGTACGAGGGAAGTCCTACACTGTAAAAGC